>JAODAL010004984.1:0-149177 GCA_025379985.1 Phyllomedusa bahiana
TGAAAAACCTGCAATAAAATTGGTCTGCATGGCTGTGGTCCCAAAGGAATTTTTTTTAAAAGATGATACACAAGAAAGCCTGCAAACAGTTTGCTGAAGACAAGCTCTGTTGAGACCAAGATAAACTCATTTGGTTTAGATGGTGTGAAGCGTGTGTCTTGCCTACAGTCAGCCATGGTGATGGGAGTGTCAATTTTTTGGGGCGCTGAATGCTGCTGGAGGGGGGGGGGCACAATTTATGGGGGAAACCCTGAATGCAACTTGTCTGGAAAAAATGAAGCAGAGCATAATCCCCTCTCTTGGAAAATGGGCCTACTTTATTGAGCATCTTCGGGGTATCCACAAATAAAAGGTGGAGAAGCACAAGGTCTCTAGCATCCACCAGCTCTGTGATGTCGTCAGGGAGGAATGGAAGGGATTCCGGGGCTGAACCGTAAGCTCTAGTGAACTTCATCCCCAGAGAGTAAGGAGTGCTGGTAATAAGGGTGGCCTCACATAATACTTTGGTCACAATTTGTATACAAGTTTACCTGACTATTTACATTGTTAAAGTGTTTATCGTTTTGTCCAATGAAAGAGAATAAAATATAAAAATGTGAGGAGTGTATTCAGTTTTGTGAATTACTGAATATAACTACTATGAGTTGGGTTACTTAATGCCACTAATTACAGCAGAATTTTGGTGCATGTTTTTGCCATACATTGTGCCATATGTTGTTGTCATACGCTAAGCCATGCTTCTTTTTCATGAAATCACACCCTTTTTGCTGAGGCCTTACCCCTTTTGGCAGACGAGGCATAGTAGTGTCTAGAAACTGTCTAAAATACTAAACGCTTGATACTGGAATAATAAATGTGGTGTAAAGCGTGTATGTCAGAATCTTGGTACAGTTGGATTAATAAATGTGCCCTATTATTTGTAGAAAACATTTAGTAAACCTTCAGGTGTATTCTGGAATTATTAGCTAGAACTAGATAATGAAGGGAAATAATAATAATAATCTTTATTTAAATAAATAAATTTTGCAGCACTTTACAATGGGAAATAAACTGTTATGCTACTGATATAGCTCATTGTAGGAAAAGGATTGTGTTGCATCCCCCCCTACAACAAAAAGATGCTTTTGGCTGCATCATGATTTGAAATTTAAAAAAGGTTTTTTCCCCAATGCAATGTTGGTGGGATCCTCCAAAATGGGTTTTTTTAATACTTTTCTTAAAAAAATTTTTGATTACAAAAATTGCAGCCTGAGAGACCCAGGCTCCTTACCTGCCCTTAGTTTCTTAAAAGCTTCTATTAGATACACCTGACAAGAGTGTGGCCCCCCCTGACAGCTGCTGGCCGGGCTTGCGCAGAAACACTTTTATCTGATGAAAAAGAGCTAAGAAGCTTTTTAAGGCCCGGGTGAAAAATGTTGTCTTTTGTATACAGAATCCACTAGTTGAGTTGTTATCTGAGTAGATCCCCCGCTTTATCTGATGACCGAGAACATGAAGAAGCTTTCAAGCTGTGTGGAAAAAGGGTTGCTTTTTTTATACAAATCCACTAGTTGTGTTTGATTTTTGAGGAACATTTCACACGTCCCCTTATGCAGGCTCTATTTTCTGGCTGTGTCTCTTGCTCTCTCAGCTCAGCGTGGCTTCTTTACATTTCCTTCTTAGCAGATAAGGCACGTCCTGGCAAAACCCCTTTAAAGGGGGATCTCTGGTTTAGCAAAATAATTTTCATACAACTTATTAGAACATTATCAGTTAGTAGAAAGGGGTCATGTGTTGAAGGATCCTTATATTTTGGGTGCAGTGGAAAGCGATTATAAAAAGGTTTATCTCAGGACTGTTCTGCCTGCATTTTCAACCAAAACCTTTTGATTTAATAACTGCTTTCTCCTGTGGTGGCGTTGCAGAGAAATTGTACACTTACTAGATAAAGAATTGCAAGCTCACCACTCCAGTGCTAGGGTTGCACGGCTGCTCTCTGGAAGCCAAAATCCGGATCAGCAGAAGGGATTGCCAGTATCTCCAATACGGAATAAAAACTGCAGGTCTTTATTTGCAAGTTAAATCGTGGACACAAATTAAGATGGTATAATAAGAAGCCTCCTGGCCAAATGGTTGATCCAAGCCCCCCATTCGGGAATTTATAGGTGGTGAAAAAATCTCTCGAAATGGATAGATTTACATTATCAGGACTAAAAAAACCCCAAAGCCTACATTTTTTAACAAATGGCAGGAGTTTTTAAAATTAACTTTTACACCCCCCAGGAGAAAAGGATATCAGCAGCCTTTTATCTATACCTCCTGGGATTCTCCTCTCACCTAGCAGGGACCCAGGGCTTTTTTTTTATGTACCCATAATTGGCGTTTTTACCTCAGCCATATCCCGACACCTTTCCCCCGGGTATTTCCTTTTGGTAACGTAGAGGGAGTGGGGGTTAAATTTATCCTCTGCCTAATTCTCCCTTCGAGTTCATGGGGCGGGGGCCCCGATGTCCCGCAGCATTGGCCAGTAAGTATTTGTTTTCTTTACCTTCTATTGCAGACCTTACATAGGTGATGTGATTATGTTTTGCATAGGTACCACTGTTTTTGTGTTATGTTTTTGGATTTTTACTTTTTTATTATTTTTTGTTTTCTTTTTTTTTTTGGGTGAAGATGGGGCAATCTCGTTGCTTCATCCTTTTTTTTTTATGATACCAAAGAATTTTAAATTTGTGCTACTCTGTACTGTCTCTACTTAGTATTTTTTCAAATTTTTTACTAAGGGGGTTGAAAAACCTTAAAAAAATTTAAATAAAAAATTGTGTATCAAAAGGGATTAAACTATTCAACGAGGGTTTTTTAAATAAGTTTTTGTTTTTGAAAAAATTAAAATTAAAAATTATTTTTAAATAAAAAAAAAAGGCTAAAAAACAGGGGCCGTTTTCAAGTTCCTCGGGGCCCCCCTTTTTTGGGTAGATGAATAAACAAAAAAAAAAAAAACAGTTTAAAAATTTTACCTATTTAAAGTGCTAACAATAACTCCCCTGTGAAAAAGGAGCCGGGAAAAAACTCCCCCCACCCAAAATCTCCACACATGCGCAGTAAGATTTAAAAAATGGGAGGGGGGTCAGAGGAAGTCCGGCCCCGCCCCAGAGCAAAAGGGTTAAACAAAATCCCAAAAAATTGGGAATTTTCGCAAGGAACAAAAGAGTGCTTTTGTCACTTTTCTTTTAATATTTTGCTATAGGAAAAAACTTAAACTCTTAAATTTCCCTCTTTTAATTAAACACAAAAAACTAATTTTATTAAAAAACTCTTAACCTCTATATACACTTTTTAAAAAACCCAAAACTCTACCCTCACCTTTTAACCCTTTTTGCTTCTAAAAGAGGAAAAAACCCCTTTCTATATCAAGTCTGGTGGAACCCCACCTATTAACGGGGAGAGCCTTATATCTTTAGAAAAGGGTTACTAGTTTCCCAGTAAGGGACCCCAAGCCCCCTATTTGGGGCCCAGTCGTCCCTAATCTCTTAGACACAGAACAAAAAAGGCCCCCCCTTGGAAAACGTCTGCAGCAGGTGACACTTTTTAGACAGAGGGGGAAGAGATAAATTTTTTAAAAAACGCCATCCCTTGACCCCCGCCGACATGTTTCGCCGGGTAACCTGGTTTTATCAAGGTTTTGAGGTCCCGATACAGGGGTCTAAGCTAAATTCCCTTTTTATTTCATGTTAGGTAAACACCCCATTCAAGGGCTTCCCAATTAGGCCTTAAGAATCCACCATAAAGCCCCACCCCCCCTACCGCGCGCAAAAAAACACTCCATAACATGCCCTGCAAAAAGCTCCCAAACCATGCTCTCATGAGCCCAAAACCTTCAGTAAAATTGGGCCATCTCCATAAGGGGGTTTTGGCCCCATCTTACCGTACTGCCCGTCCCAAATGCACTGCACCAACAAACACCTCCCCTGACTGTGATGGGCTTCCACCCTCACTATTTTATATTATTGAAAAACTGCGTGCCTAAACCTAGAATAAACCCTAAGCAACGGGTTTATCACATTACAAGCCCCCACTCCCTTTTTGTAAATTCCCAAAGCCCCTTCTTTTCCCAATATCAAATATGCATTTTTCTTTGGGAAATTTTAAAATCCCCCTTAAAATAGACCACGGGAATTTTAAATCTTCCCATAAAAGCTTTTTCCCCAAAAGTTTTGTAATATCATATTCATTCCAATAGAGTTTCGGGGCCCCATTAAATACATGCCCCCCACTGCATTGTATAGGTAATTGTCTAAAGGGAAACTAAATTAAAAAAACAACTACTTCTCTTTCACATGAAAAATTTTTCATACTCTTTTTTAATAAAAATGAAAGCAATTGCAGAAAAACAATCAAACAGGGAGATAGTAATAAAACCCAAATGAAAAGGGGTAAAATTGCCCATTTTAAATAAAATTTACAAAATTAGAGCGAGGGTTTTGAGGGGAATACTTGGTGTTTCGGGAAAAAATATAGGGGCTTCCAAAAGCCCCAAACCCAATGAGAAACTAAAGGGAAATTTGAAAAGGTTTTAAATTTTGGGGGAATTAAAGGAAAAAATTAATTACTGGGAGGGGGAAAAAATTTTTATGTTTAAATTTAATTTCCTACTATTGGGCAAACCCTTTTTTTGCTTTAAACCAAAAGTGCATAAAGAGGTTTCCCAAAATCCCGGGAAAAAGCCCCGATAGTCTCAGGTAGAAAAAATTTTTAACAAAAAAGGACCCAGACGTTTTGTTCGAATACTATGCCCTTTATCCGGGCCCTTTCCCCTTAATACCCTTAAAGATACAAAGGGGGAAAACGGTGATGAAAAATTTAAAAGGGATCTAGTGGTGATGAGGGTACCCCTTCTTGGCAAGTTTAGACTAAAAGCCCTATACATAACATCAGACATGTTTTGGGGGCCGGGAAAGCAATAAAAGTATTTTTTAAAACAAAAAAGGGGTTTACACAATTTACGGAACACAAATTTTTTTTTTAAACGCTGTTGGTTTTTTTTTGACACATAACAAATTTTTTTGTTTGATGGCCCCTTTTTATCACCAGTAAAAGGCCGCCAGGGAACTTTTCGGGTGCCCAAGTTTTGCTAATCTTTTTTTAGGTTGGTGGGGGGGGATGTATTGTTTTTTTTAAACACCTTAAAAATTTTCACAGATGGGTTTTTTAAATTTTGGGGGCGTTTTATTATGATATTCTGTTTTTTTGGGATGGGGGGGAAAAAATTATTCTTTGGATTTTGTATCTGGGACTTAATGATAATAAAAATTTTGGGAAATGAAATTCTTTTTTAAAAATTTTCATGGGAGAAAATTTTTTTTTTGGGGATTTGGGAAATTATTTTTGGATGATAATAAGCAAAAATTAGACAAAAATATTTCGGAAAAAACGGCTACCAATAGTTTGTTACATTTCTTATTTTTGGGACCCAAACCTTCAAAAAAAAAAAGGGGTTTCCCCCATGGGCCCAAATTTTTCTTAGGGCTCTTAGAAATTGTTCTACATTAGAATTTCAGTGAAGAATTTTAAAAATTTAAAATTGAAATTTTTCGGGCCCAAGGGGGTTATCCTAAAAATTTTTGGGGGAAGGCGTTTAATGGGGCTTTAAACCAGTGACAGAGGACATTTTTTTAATCGGAAAAAAAGAAGAAAAGAAAAAAACGTTTTAAATTCATTGATGGGTTAACCTTTTGATGATAGAGCTAAAAAAAAGGAGAGCTATACTTAGAAGTTTTTGGGCACATTCAAAGGCAGACCCCAAAAGTTTTCTCTGAGGTGTATTGCAAAATCCCCTATTTGCCCACTTATAAAAAGGGGAAAAGAAATTTTAGGGTTTGAATTTTTTTCCTTTGGCCCTTTTTGGGGGATGGCAAAAAAACAGGGGTTGCAGTCTCCGGTGGAAAGGCTCATATCCCTCCCGGCAACTGTTCATTTCTGTCCTTTCATAGGGAAAACAAAAGATTTTTTTTAATCCCATTGATAAGGAAGATTTGAGATAAGACAATTCATCAATTGTAAAACCAAAAGGGGGGGTTTATGGGGCTATGTGTCCCTCCCCCCAAGATCTATGGGGGAAAAAAACCAAACAGGAGTTTTCCTTTGGGTTCGGATCTCGAAACATCCTGATATAATTTAAAAAAGAGGTGGCACTCCCCCAGCAAGACACATTTTGGGGAAATTAAAAATGGCGAAAAAAGAGGTGCTAAAAAAAATTTGGGGGATATGTTAAGGAAAAAAACTTAAAGGGGGGGGGAAAAGGGGGATTTTGGGTGTAGTTTTGTTGCAGGAAGAAAAGGGAAGATGGATAAAAAAGACTCAAATTTCATTTTAAACCCTTTAAAAGGCCCAAATGAAAGGCTTTTCATTTTCGGCATTTATTTGATTTTTGCTGATTCCCTATAAAAATAATTTTTTTAAGAAACAGAAAAAATATGTGATTAAGGGGACGGTCAAGTGGATGTACACAGTTTAATATATGAATGGGAGTCATAAAAGTTCATTTATGTTGGGGTTTTTTTTTTTTTTTTTTTTGTTTTTTGTTTTTTTTTCCCCCCCCCCTTCCATCTCCCTCGCGCCCCCTTCCCCCCTCCCCTCTCCTCTCCCCCCTTTTTCCCTACGTTTTTTTTTAAAATTTTCCCCCCGGGGCCCGTAATGATGGAAAAGATATTCTTCACGTGGGGGCCCCCGGTTTTTTTTTTTAAAAAAATTAGGGATTCATGTGTATTCTTTTGCAAGGGACTGTTCATGTGTGTATTTTATGTATGTGGAGATTTGTGGTTTCCTGCTTTTCGGCGCTGTTGGTCGAAAGGGGATGCAGCTGGGTGCCCGGGGGCATTTGAGGATTTTTGGAGTTCTTACAAAGCTTCCCCAAAATTTTGGTGGTGGATTGATGGCTGGCTGTGAGCCCTAAAAAGAAGATTTTCAATTGGGGAAAAATTGTGAGGTCAGGGTGTGGGAGGCCATAGAGCCCAAAAAAAATTTAATTTTAAAAAGAAATATGAATATTACATTAAAGAGAAGGAATATTTAAGAAAAATTTCTTGGACAATTTCTATACAATGCAGTGGAAAAAATGTATTTTAAAGGGGGCCTTTCAGCTCTATTGGAATGAAAAGCATTAAAACAAAACATAGGAAAAAGAGCTTTAGGGAAGTTAAAAGACCGTGGGTCTAAATTTTACAGTGGATTCAAATTCCCCAATGAATAAACATATTAGATTTTGAAGGAAAAGGGGGTTTTTGGGAATTGGGCCCAAAAATGGCAGTGTGCTGTTGTTTTTTTTTAAAGTGATACCCAGTCTGCCCTTTGTTTTATTCTAGGTGAGGGACGCATTGCAATAATAGGGGGGGGAAGGAGATGGAAGCCCCTTTACAGTCAGGGCTGAAAGGTTTTTTTTTCTTTTTTTTTTTGTTGCTTTTTTGTTGTTTTTTTTTTTTTTTTTTTTTTTTTTTTTTTTGCAGTGCTTTTGGGAAAGGGCCCAAAAACAAATAAGAAAGGGGCGCCCAAGGGCCCCTTATGGAGATTTGGGGAATTTTTACTGAAGGTTGTTGGCTCCCTTTAGAGCATGGTGGCAGCTTTTGCCCGGACATTTTTATTTAGTGTTTTTCCCCCGCGCGGAAGGGGGAGGGGGGTTTATGTGGATTCCCTGATGGGTAATTGGTGAGCAACCCGGGAAAGGGGGTTTTACCTAAATGTTTTAAAAGGAAGTGAGCCCCGGGCCACATGTGATCGGGCCTCTAACCTTTTATAAAACCCCGGTTAGCTTGGCGAAACAGTCGGCCGAGGTCAGGCATGACGTTTTTTAAAATTTTGATCTCTCACCTCTGTCACAAGGGTCACCTGCTGCAACGGTGGGCCAAGGGGGGCCCTTTTTTGTTCTGTGTTCCCCAAAGAGATTAGGGCGAAAATGCCCAAGTAGGGTTTGGGTTGGGATCCCTTTTCTGGCTAATTTCTTTGTATAGATATAAGGCTTCCCGTTAATTTGGTGGGGGGTTCCCCCAATTGATGATAGAAAAAAGGGGGTTTTTCCCTCTTTTCCCGAATCAAAAAAAAGGGTTTTTAAAAGAAGAGGATAAAAGAATTTAGGTTTTTAAATAGTGTGGGAGAGTTAAAGGGGTTAGATTTTTAAAAAAGTTATGTTTTTGTGTTTAATAGATAGAGAACTGGTAGGTTTTAAATTTTCCCTTGGCAAAAAAGTAAATATAGAGGAGAGAAGTCACCCCCCTTTTGGGCGGAAAATATTACCCCCTCCCCCAGAAAAAACCCAAAGGGGAAAAAAATTTCAAAAAAGGGGGAGCGGCCAGAGAGAACCCCCGGCATTTACGTGGCATGAGCCCCAAAACCACCCCAAAGGGGTGGCACTGCCCCCGCCGCTCGGGGGTTTATACAGTCACCCCCACCGAAGAAAGATAAACCCTGGTGCCCTAGTTTTGCACAGCAGAAGGGCACATCCAAAAGGGGGGGTACCTTTCCCAAACCCTTTCCGGCAACCATGATACGCCCCTTTCCCCCAAGGAAACAACCAATACAAAACCAAAACAAAGAAACAAAAAAAAAGCTGGGTACATCACAAAGGGGGTAAATAAACAAGGAATAAAAAAAGTTCTAAAATAAAAAACAACACTTTAAAAGCCCTTAAATAAAGGGCTAGAGGATCACAGAACAGCAGTATAAAAATAATCCCCCTACAAATGGGTATATACAAAAGTCCCAAACTGGGAAACAAATTTTACAGAAAGCCCCCAAAAAATAAACAATCATAATGGAACAATAAATTTACATTTCATTTAATCCAAAAGGGGGGGGTTGAATTTAATAGAAAAGATCAATTTCTTTTCGATCCCCTTTTTAATTTAATTAAAGGTAAAATTCCCCTCATTTGCCCAAAAGGTTTAAATTTCCCAGGTACTAGAATTGTGACAATCAAAAAAATTTACGAGGAAATTAAAAAATTGTTCCAGTATTCTGGGTTTTTAAAATTTTTGGGATTGCGCCCCCATAATTTTAAATCACATAATGTCGGGCTAAAGGGGGGTCATTTGCAGGGAGCAAAAAACTCAAAGCAGTTTTAATTGCTGGACTCTTGGTGACAGAGGCCCCGCCACCCCCCGGGCAGGGGGCGTGTGGCCCAGCCAATGGGAGGACCCGGAGGGGCCGCCCCCAATCTGTTTCAGGGGCAAATATCTGGGAAACCCATTTAAACTCCCTGAAGGCTGAGTTTCTGCACCTTTTTGATATTCTCCATGGCTGCCTTGCTTCTTTGTCTTTTAAATTTTGTTTTGCTTAAACCGGGGTACCAGACCTGTTGTTTTTCCCGACCCTGTTCTGGGAATCTATTTTGTCCTCCCCCCCCCATTCCCTGTTTGGGCCTCGGCTTTTTTTCCTTTTCTCTCTGGTTTTTTGTTTTGTGGCTTGGCCGTTTCCCGATTTTTTATTGACCCGGACCCGTTGCCTTTTCTTGTTCTGGGCAGCCCCAAAACCCCTAGCAGGCAGGGAGTGGCCCCCCCCCCAA
This sequence comes from Phyllomedusa bahiana, assembly GCA_025379985.1. Taxonomy (NCBI): domain Eukaryota; kingdom Metazoa; phylum Chordata; class Amphibia; order Anura; family Hylidae; genus Phyllomedusa; species Phyllomedusa bahiana. Next base: position 9,533 of record JAODAL010004984.1, read on the forward strand.
ATGGCGTCTTTCCGCCCAGGGCACACGTCAAATAGGCCCGGGAAAAAGGGGGGTGGGTTTCCCGTCAAGGGGTCAAATGATCTCCTTGACGTAGACATTATCAACGGTTTTTTTTCCCTTTTTTAATAAAAATGTTTTTTTTTGTGGAAAGCAGTAAAAAAATAAAAAAAAAAAATACAAAAAATTTGGGGAATGCTGTAAAACCCTATCGACCTGCTGGTTTTACTAGTATGTCAGTTTTTACTGCAGGTGACCGCTTTTAAAAAAATAAAAAAAAAAAAACCTTTCCCGGAATGCTGTTTTTTTGTTTTTAAAAAACCTCACAAAAACCCTTAAAAAAAAAGTGATCAAAAACGGCATATGCCCCCCATAAAATTTCTAATAAAAACTTCAACCCATCCCACAAAAAACAAGCCCATAATCAGCTCCCTATAAGAAAACTGAAAAAATTATGGCTATCGGGAAAAGGGAAAAAATTAAAACGCAATTTTTTTTTAGAACCCATTTCTATTGTGGTTTTAAAAGTAATAAAAAAACCCAAAAAAACTATATAAAATCTAAATCATTTGCAATTGTACCCAAAAACCCCCTAGTAAAGTTATCATGTCATTTAAAACTTTCCGGCCCAAAAGCCGTAAAAATTGAACCCAAAAAACAATGGGGGAACTGTATTTTTTTCCCCCCCATTTTCATGGGCCCCAAAGCAAAAAAAGAAAATAAAAACACTTTTTCGCCCAAAATAAAAAATACTCCCCTAGATTTTAAAATTTTTTGAGGGAGGCTGAAAGCAAAAATGGAGTGGCTTCTGGAAGGTTTCACCCCCGTTCTGCTATTTGGGGGGCTTTGCAAAATCGACAAAGGGCCCCCCCAAAATCTGCGTTTAAAAAACCAAATAACACTCCCGCCCTTATACGCCCTGCCATGCGCCCAAACAGCAGTTTACACCCACATTTAGGGTATTGCTGAACTTGGAATAAATTGCGTAACAAAATTTTGGGTGCTTTTTTACCAGGATGCCTTGTAAAAATTAAACATTTTCAGCTAAAAGTGCAGATTGTTGGAAAAAAATTATTTTTTTTCATTTTCACAGCCCAACGCTAAAAATTTTGTGACACACCTGTGTGGTGGATATACTCACTACACCCCTGGATATATTCCTTAAGGGGTGTAGTTTCCAATATGGGGTCTTTTTAGGGGTGTTTATTAAGTTTTAGCACCTTAGGGTGTCTGCAAACCTCGAATGGCCCCTAAATAAAATTGTAATGAAAATGAGACCCCAAAGTCCGGTAGATGCTCCTCCTATTCTGGGGCTTATGGTTAGCCAAATAGAGCACTAGGGCCACATATGGGATTTCTATGAAAACGGCAGAATCTGGGGAATCAAGATTAAGTTGCATTTCCCTGGTCACATTTACCGTATTCTTGTGAATAATGTATAAAAATTGAAAATCTGCAAAAAAAAGTGAAATTTTGAAATTCCACTTTGCTTTAATTCCTGTGAAACACCTAATGATTTAATAAACTTCCTAAATGCTGTTTTGAATACTTTAAGGGGTGTAGTTTCTTAGATGAAGTCCTTTATGTGGGTACCTAACATACAGGCCAATTAAAGTCATGTTAGAACTGGACTGGTCCCTAAAAAAATGTTTTCTTGAAAATTTGAAAATTACTACTAAATTCTAAGCCCCCTAATGTTGTAAAAAAAAAAAAAAGAAGACATTTTAAAAAATGATGCCAAACTACAGCAGACATATGGTAGATGCTAGTTATAAACTATTTTGCATGGAATAACTATCTGTCTTACATGCAGAAATTTTTGAAGTTTGAAATTGGTAAATTTTTCACGATACTTTAATATTTTTCACAAATAAACAAGCATTTTTTGGATCAAAATTTCTTTCTATCTTAAAGCACAATCTCTGAATCACATGGATAGGTTAAAGTGTCAAAAAGTTATTCTAACAAAGTGACAGATGCCAGATTTTAAAAATGGGGCTCTGTCAGAGAGGCCAAAACTGGCTCCAGCGGCTAGCGGTTAATATTTGTGTAACATATTCTAATCTATTCATGACTACCACTGAGCCTCCCTTGTCGGCCATTTTGACCACTACATTTTGCATATTTGGAATCTCACTCAAAGCTTTTTGTTGTTTACGGGACAAATTAGATTTTACAGTAGAACCAGAACATAGTTGCTTAGTGTCCTGTTCAACCATAAGTTGGAATATTTCCATGCCCTGAGTTCTAGCTTGAACAGGATAAAAAGTTGGATTTTTAGTGACGAACAATTTTTGGGAATGTAAAATATTATCACTTGAAGAACCCAATTCCTGTAAATTGTACACTTACTGCCTGATTTCCCCATAAATTACAGCTATTTACTGGGAGTCCCACCTATTGTCAAAATCCTTCTAACAAGTAGTGATTGTCCAAAGTGGTGAACCCATTTAAAGTAGGGATGTAATGCAATCTACACTCACCGGCCACTTTATTAGGTACATCTGTCCAACTGCTCGTTAACACTTAATTTCTAATCAGCCAATCACATGGCGCAACTCAGTGCATTTAGGAAATGTAGACATGGTCAAGACAATCTCCTGCAGTTCAAACTGAGCATCAGTATGGGAGAAAAGGTGATTTGATTTGCCTTTGAAGGGGCATGGTTGTTGGTGCCAGAAGGGCTAGTCTGATTATTTCAGAAACTACTGATCTCCTGGGATTTTCACGCACAACCATCTCTAGGGTTTACAGAGAATGGTCCGAAAAAGAAAAAACATCCAGTGAGTGGCTTTCCGTGGGCGGAAATGCCTTGTTGATGCCAGAGGTCAAAGGAGAATGGGCAGACTGGTTCGAGCTGATAGAAAGGCAACAGTGACTCAAAAAGCCAACCGTTACAACCAAGGGAGGCAGAAGAGCATCTCTGAATGCACAGTACGGCGAACTTTGAGGAGATGGCTACAGCAGCAGAAGACCACACCGGGTGCCACTCCTTTCAGTAAGAAAAGGAAACTGAGGCTCCAATTTGCCCAAGTCATCGAAATTGGACAGTTGAAGATTGGAAAACGTTGCCTGGTCTGATGAGTCTCGATTTCTGCTGCGACATTCGGATGGAGGGTCAGAATTTGGCGTCAACAACATGAAAGCATGGATCCTCCTGCCTTGTATCAACGGTTCAGGCTGGTGGTGGTGGTTGTTCATGGTGTGGGGAATATTTTCTTGCCACTCTTTGGGCCCCTTGGGACCAATTGAGCATCGTTGCAACACCTTGTGGAATCTATGCCACGAAGAATTGAGGCAGTTCTGAAGGCAAAAGGGGGTCCAACCCGTTACTAGCATGGTGTACCTAATAAAGTGGCCGGTGAGTGTATGTTTTAGCGAGCAGGAGGAGAAACAAAACAAAAGACAGGCAGACTGCTGTGGCAACAGGGTATGCTGCTTATGCTTGCTTTACAATGCTGTCATAGGTGCCACAGACAACAATCGTCACCAAACTGTCCTAGCTTAAAGTCAAAATAATATTCAGATATGTCCTAGATATAGTGCGACATGTACACCTGTCTTATTGTAGCTAAGCCTCTTTTACTTCCATGAAGCTGAGCTGCAATACCCTCAGACAGGTGTGACACATTTTTTTTTTGAAGAAGAAGAAGAAGAAAGCAACCATTATTAGTGTTATATTTGTGCTCTGATTTCAGACATTTGACGCCTCTAGCTATCTTTAAAATATGGAAATAAAAGTGGGTGTGTCTTAGCTGGAAGGGTGTGGTCATCAATAGTCTTAAAAATTTAATAATTTATTTTTCAATACTATATTTCATTTTCTGTCTTCAAGACAGTCCAAAATGCACCACCTTTATTAAAAGGCTTGCCCTGCTATATACTTTTGGAACTGGCTTCTAGACCTGGCCATAGTTTGTTCTTGCAACACCATATCTTATTAAGGACTATGCTAGTTAGTTTTTTTCAATTTCACATGTCTCAGGGCTGGAAATATATGATGCAAGTTTAAGCCATACAACTGAATGTGTGATGCCTAGCTTTCAAAGGCTGCCTTGTGAAGGCTTCCATCGCCGCCATGTTTCTCGTTTAATTTTCTCAGGCAGGAAGTAGTAAAACTGCCATATTTGTACACCCAATTGCATTGTTTATACAATGCAATAAGCTGTATTAACAATCGCACCCCCTAGTGGTGAAGCAGCCTAGGGGCCATCAATGTTAAAGTAAAAATACATGAGAGTTCAAATCACCCCCTTTTTTATCATTTTACAAATAAAAAAATAAAAATAAAAAAGTTACACATAATTGGTACCGCCGCATCCGTAAAAGTCCGACCTATTGAAATACAACATAATTTATTCTGTACGCTGAACACCATAGAAGAAAAAAATTTCAATAGCCAAACTTTTTGGGTCATTTTATGTCCCCTAAAAATTGGAATAAAAGTGATCAAAATAGCCGCATGTATTCCAAACTGGTAGCAATAAAAATTACACTTCAGCCTGCAAAAAATGCCCCCTCATTCAAGTCCATAGGTAGAAGTACAAAAAAGTTATTGGTCGCAGAAAATGGCGCCATGGCAAAAATTTTAAAAATAGAAAATGTTTTGATTTTTTTTTTGTAGGGTACCAAAACATAACGAAAACCCTACATGTTTGGTATTGCCAGATTCATATCAACCTGCAGAATACAGATAACACCTCATTTTTACCGAAGATTGAACGTGTAAAAAAAATACTCCCACAAACATGGCGCAAGTAAGTTTTTTTCACATTTTGCTCCACTTAGAATTTTTTTGCAGTTTCCTTCCCATTAGACACCATTAGAAAGTACATCACCACCATTAGAGAGTACATCTTGTCCCGTCAAATAAAAACCCTCATACGTCTGTGTAGGTGGAAAATTACAAAAGATATGGCTCTGGGAGAGTGAGAAGGGAAAAACGAACGTGACAAAAACATAGGCTGCGGCGGGATTGGGTTAACTTTATGGATCTTGAAAGGCAGGAATGAGAAAACAAAAATCTAAACTTTCAGAAGGCCATAGTGAACTGGTAATTTTTTTTCCTCTGTATAAGAAATAAAAAAGAAAAGAAAAAAGAGCTCCGAGTGTATTATCTCATTTAAATGAACAGACAGGGAAGAAATGCACTCACCTTTGTCAGCTGCACAAAGTGAGGCACAACTCTTGCTGAGATATTACTACAGTTTGACCGGACCATCAACCCGATGACTTGATGCAGTTATCCAGAGTGATGAAAAGTAGATTAGTGACAGGACTCTTCCATCAATCTTCCAAGGTTTGTATTTCATTCCAGTATAGTTTATTAAGAAAAGCTCACTTTCATTACCAGTGGAGTGATAGCCAGTTGTGTCTTACGGGACAGTGGTACCCTCACCCTATTAACTGGAGTGGAAAAAGAAAAGTCTGGAGAAGAAGAAACAATTATGTCCTAAACTGCACCATGACACTACATGTATAATATCTTGTATATGGTTATACTGTACCCTTGTGTATTATATCTGTGTTCATGGGTCACGCATTATATACCCAAATACACCCCTGTCTGTATTCTATATCAGTACATACTGATTTTTGCTGCGTGCAGCTGTCCCTTTTGCTATGCACTAGCTTGGGGAAATTTCTTACTTAAAGGGGTGTTCAGATCAGCGCTCTTTCATGCTGTAGGTCGCTATGAGCTGACCGTCTCCGAGAATAGGGAGTGCAGCACTTGCTTCCGTTCTCCCTATTTATTTCTGTGGGAGTTTTAAATGAAGCTGAGCGGGTGTGCTGATGGGAATGCCCCTTTAATGTCTAAAAATCCATATTTATACATGGTATCATTGTTCTTTATTATAACAGTTAAAAACATCACGTTTACCTATATACTATTAGGCCATGTTCACACGGCTTAATTGCGGGACGTATTTCGCCCCGCAATTACGCCATGTGTACGGGGGCGGGGTGGGAGCGGGGTGGGCCGGTAGCCCGCTGGCCCCATAGACATTTATTATTCCGGCGTGAATACGCCGTGAATAATTGACATGTCACTTCCCTCCCCGTTCGCCGTATTGGATTACCGTAATGACTGGGACGTATCTCGCCCCGTATTTCGCGCCGTACGGTGCGAAATATGGGGCGAGATACGTCCTAAAATAAGCTGTGTGAACATAGCCCTAAGGTTTTGGTTCAGAACCTCCGGCGCAGAGGTGAAAACAGATGCCATGGGATCCATTTCACAATGAACACCTACAGTGCCCGACAGACTCTGTTATTTACAATGGATCCGTTGGGTTTCCGCTGCGGTGTCTATTGTTGAGACGTAAAAAATGGCGTAGGTTTCTGCGCTATTTTTTCTCTCTCAACAATGGACACCGCAGCGGAAAACTGACAGACCCATTGTAAATAATACGGACCGTACAACACAACATTACACCACTGCCATGTAAAACTTACAGGTTTCTAGGAACTTGGATGTGTGGAATTGTTGGGTTTTTGCTACATCAGCAGACTCATAACCTTCTTTCTCTGACTAACATAACCAGTGACCCTGTAGGGTTGAGAAAATCTTTTTTTCCTTTTTCTCTTTTTCCTTTCCTTTCTTTTATTTTAAAATGCATCAAAAAATGTGCCAGATGCCTGTCAGGGCAGTAAATAACCTACATTGCTGTTAGTCAAAGTGCAATGAGGAAGGTTAGTTCACACTATTGTTGATACTTTCTGACCCATAATAAATTAAGGTTTCCAAGATAATGTACGTCATGCACATGGCTTTGAATGGAGACATAACAAAGCTCCCATAGAGGAGCATGAGGCCTCCACTGTACCTCTGTCTGCACCTGAATTTATATGCATTGCTTCTACGACAATATAGCTCTGTACATGTGCCCTAGAAGGGACTCTGTAGAGAAGCACATAGGTTCTGTGCTCCTGTTGTGTTCATTAGGACTAATAAAACAATTGGGGCGAATTGTATCATAATTAAGCTGTTATTGTGTCCATGTTCAAAATGACATGTTGATATATTTAGGTGTGTTCCTCATCTTTACTTGTATTGGAATCAGAATGCTCTTCATCCTGAACACAGAGTAAGCTTGTCATTTTCTCAAGAAACCACAGATTGAAATCAGTTATGTAAGCTGTCAGTGTGGCTGCTGTGTGTGCAGAGCGGGCAGTGTTTTTCTCCATACACTGTTTTGGCAGGTTCCTGATATTGCCGATCACACCACATTCTGGGTGGCTGTAACAATAAATGCTGGAACTTGCTGCTTCAGAATTATGGGAAGTCACCTTATAAGTTCGTTGCGAGGCCTCAGGATGTTTCTAAATTTCATTTATTAGCTGCAAAAATATTTGAGTAATTCAGAACCTTTAGGCTGAAATTAGACTGGATTAGTAGTTGTAGAATTTTGGTGCAATTTGGGCCAAAATATTAGCCTGTATGCTTTACACTATATTTATTATGCATTTTAGACAATTTTTAGACACTATTGTGCCTTCATGGAAAGTGGCTGTGGCTTAAAGTCCGACACCATATGCCAGAAAAAAATGCATCGAATTTTGTCGGAACTGATGGTACAAACTAAGCCAACAGTCTAAACATGCACCAGATTTCCTGTACCTTGATAAATAATAACAATAAAGGCACGTCCACACGGCACTGGTTTTCAGTCAGTTTTTCAGATGGTTTTCGGGTTTGACTGTCAACCCTCCTCATAGACTTTGAAAGAAAATCCGAATCCCCCTTTACATTGAACATGAACTGTTCAATGTAAAAGAGGACGGCTGAATCCGCAAACTAATCTGACATCTTGACATCGATATCCGACATCCAGACATCTTTTGACATTTGTTGTAGATCGATGAGTTTTGTACAGTAATCTGGACCTTAATAGATTCTATCTTTTCAAATTCTGTTTTGTGATATTAACTTGTGAATAAAAATATATAACAAGCAGCATATTGGTGTGCTGTGGAATTTTCCTAAATATAAGGCTGAGGTCACACAGTCTGGCAGCTGCATGCAGGTACCAATGGCTACATGAGCCTGTCATAAAAACAGCAGCAGCCACATGCAAACGAAAATGTGGTTGCAGAAGGGGCATGGTTTTGTGTGTGACCCCAGCCTGAGGTCAAAATAGGCATGGATGTTAAGAATATAATGCCCATATATCCTACGTGTGTGAAACTATAACATCGTTATTAACAATGCTATCCATACACATTGTATATAGATGAAGGGTGACCCTGAAAGTCGCTTCCTGTGGTGGATCCAAGAAGCCATATCCGCAGGCTCGGACTGGCCCACCGGGAAGTTGGTGAAAACTCCGGTGGGCTCTGAGCTTCAGTGGTGAAACTACTGCCGCCACCACAGGGGACCAGTCCGCCACATCTTACCTCAGAATGCCCATGACCTCGATCCCTGGGACTCTGTTCAACCTGGTAAGCGTTAGGCCTATTGCTGACATAAGCGGCTCGATGATGTCACATTATCGCACTGCCTACGCCAAGCTTCACTTGAAGCCTGCCTGCCGCTCGTCACATCGGGGGAACGGGGAGAGAGGCGAGTTTATTTTTTTCTATTAGTAATGGGGCCCTACCTACTGCCTACTTTAGGCCCACCATCACCTACCTAACTGGGGTCCACCTATCACCTACCTACCTGGGGCCCATCTATTACTTATCTGCATGGGGACAACCTATCACCTACCTATAACCTACCTAACTGGGGCCAATCTATAACCTACCTATCTGGGGCCCACCTACCTACCTACAACCTAACTAACTGGGGCCCACCTACCTAACTGGGACCCACCTATCTACCTAGTACTCACCTATCACCTACCTAACTGGGGCCTACCTACCGCTTACCTACCTACTTGGGGCTCACCTACATACCTGGGGCCTACCTAGCTACCTAGGGCCTTGCCCATGTATTTTCCTTCCTAGGGCCTTGCCTACCTACCTATTAGGGGCCTTGGCTACCTCATAATATGATTCTGAGGGGTACAGATGGATGGAGAAGAAAAGGGAAAAAGAACTACTCATGAGAGAAGAGAACAATTCATCAGATAAGACGTCACTTGGATGTCAGGGATTATTTTGCTTCTATGTGCTGGGTCACTGCGGTTTTCCTTGTCATGTGATGTTGACCTGAGCTGGTGTCTGACCACTATGTCGTTTCTATATTACGGTATTGTAGGTTTTATCAGTGCTTGTATAGTGGCAGCATAAACTTGTCTATGATTGTAAAAGTGAGTGTACGTATGTCCCTGACCCTATAATTAAGGGGTTTCACTTTTATTTTCTTGTTTTTATTTATAGTTGTTTATTTTAGAAAGTGGTGAGGTGCATGACAAATATGGGAGACTGATGTGTGAGACAGACAGGTATGTGATCAGGGGCATAAAAATGATAATATTTTAATTTGCAATAACTGTAGGGTGGGCCCCCAAGATCAATCAATATATACTGTATGCTATAGCGTTGGTAGCACACTATAAAAAACATAAACAAGAAATATAATTGTCTTTCAAGGCAGAAGCAAGTGTCAGTACTGCAGCCATGTTTATGTATGGAATTTACAAGCAGATGATAGGGATTGTGGAATGTCTGGACTTGCTTTAAAACAATAAAATGCCATTTAGAAAACTAGGACATATAAACTGTATAGTCGCCTCTTATGTGGTGAAGTCAAAGGGTGTTTGAAAACTGGTGAGAACAAAGGGTGGAGTAGTCATAGAAATTGTTGAGGACACGAGTTTCATTTTCTGTTCCGCACTAGAAAAATAATATTCAAGAGCAGCGCCTCCGGGCTTGGTCTGCACTTGTTTAGTCTTTATAAATAAGATGCAACATGGAGTTTATTCATGAATGCAATGTTATTTTTGTCAGCTGCTACTAGTACTAAGGGGCCGTTTACACGGCAGTGGACAAATACCGGCTGGTTTGCCGGCCGGTATTTGTCCGGTTTTGCGGCTGTCCCCACGGCCGCGCGCGGGGGGGGGGGGGGGGGGCGGCTTTTCTCCGCGATGAGAGGAAACAGCCCTCCCCCCTCCCATTGAGATGCACATGTTCTGTCCGGAAACCGGACGGAAGATTGTGCATGTTCAATGTTTTGTCGCCGATCCGCCGGCGACAAAACCACCGGGCGAAAAACCCGTGCAATGGGGACTGCTGCACGAGTTTTCCATAGAGCACAATTGTGCACATTTTCGGCCGGTTTTTCAGGCGGTCTGAAAAACCGCTAGCCTGCTGAAAAATCGGCCGAAAACCCGTGCCGTGGGGACATGCTCTAACTGTATGAAGACTTGTTTTTTTCAGAATGTCTTAGCTCTTTGTACCATTTTTCAGTACATATGATTGTTTGATAGCTTGATTCTTTTTTTTAAGAAGTGGAATGATAAAAAACAGCCCTTTTTTAACACCCCATTAGACTTGACATTTTAGAGATCAATTCCGCTCAATCTGGTCATATACATAGTCGCCCAGATTATTACGCTTTCCCATTTTTCCTTCTGTCATACTTAAAGGGGTGTTCACAGCATAGACTTTGATAGCATATTGATAAGATTTGGTGGGAGCGCACCCTAAGGCCATGTTCACACGGCTTATTTCGAAACGGATTTGCAGCCGTATTTTAGGCCGCAAATCCGTTGCGAAATCAGTTACAAACAAGTAACTGGCCATTTACATTTATTTTAATGGGAAATACGTGTCGTCGTTCAGACAACACTTATTTCCGTTGCGGATTGCGGCCGCAATCCGGCCGCAAAAACAATGTGCATGTCAATTATTTCCGGACGGATTCACCACCTATAATGAATGGGGATGGTGAATCCGTCGGGTCAATCAGTTCCAAATACGTGCCACACTTAGTGACTGTTATTTGAAACTGATTTGCACCTGATTTTGGAACGTATTTACGATCGGCAATCCGACGTAAATATGTTCTGAAATAAGCCGTGTGAACATTGCCTAAGGGTGCTTTCACACAGCACAGGTTTGGTGCAGTTTTAGCTGCACTCCAATTAAACTGCTTTTATTACCAGACATAACTTTTTTATTTTTCTGTGCACAGAGCTGTATAGCAGGTTATTTTTGCGGGATGATTTGTATTTTTAGAGGGACAAGGCTTTTTGATCGCTTTTAAATCCATTTTTTCTAAAGGCAGGGTGAAGAAAATACTGCAATCCTAATAGTGTTTTTTATTTTTTACAGCAATCACTGTGCAGTATCCATGACAAGTTATTTTTACTCTGTGGGTCTATGCGATTAAAGTGTTTTTATTGTGTAAAACAATATTTATGCATTGTTGTCTTCTAATAGCCTTACCAGAGCTGTGTATGGGCTTTTTTGTGGAGTGAACTGATGTTTTACTTGGTACTAATATGAGTTCTTGATCGCTTTTTATTCCATTTAATGCACTGCGGGTTGAACAAAAATCGCAATTTTTTGACTGTTTTTTTTTTTTTCTATGCCGTTCTCTGTGTGGGTTAATTAACATGAAAGATTTATAGGGTAGGTCATTAGGCATGCGGCAATACCGAATATGCGTACTTTATTTTTTATCTTTTTTGGGGTGAGTGGCATTTGTAAAGGGGAAAGAGGCGGTGTATATGTTTTTATTTTATTTTTTGTGTTTGTGTTTTACTTTTTTTTTTCCTTTTCCCCATAAAGGATTTGTATCAGTGATCTGAAGATCACTGATACAATAAAGATCAGTACACTTGGGAAAGAGCAAGAAGGTAGGGGGAAAAAAGAAAGAGGAGGCGCTCTTGATGTAGTAGATCAAACATATAGTATATAGCATAGAGATCAGTACACAGCATTGCTGCTCTATACTGGTCTCCATTTCGACTGTCACTCCCGATGCGCAGCAATGCACACAATGCATTGCGGGGCATGGTGAGGTCACAGACAGCCTGGAAGCCGAGGGTGATGCAGCAGGAGGTAATGCAGCTGGTCCCATGCTGTGATTTTGCGAGCCCTGCTTGTGAGTTTGCAAGATCTCATGACGTACCCATACGTCAAATTCTGGGCACCCCTTCCCGACCATGACGTATGGGTACATCAAATGTCGGTAAGGGTTAATAACCGGCTACATTTTTCAGTATTTACCAACCTACGTTTCAACAGCCAGAACTTTTTTACTTTTTAAGTGACGTAGTTGTATGTGGAAAAAGTTGGATTTTGGGGAGTGTAGTTTGAGTATACACATAAATTACTGTTTTTTTTTTTTTACATTTTCTTGCGGTGGGAACATAAACAGAGCGTTTTTCTGAATTTGTTTTTTTTATTATTTTTTACACCATTCACACTAAATAATCTGTTAAGTTAACTCTACGGGTTATTACAGTCATGTAAATACCTAATATGTTTGTTTTTTATGTATAACATATGTACAATCTTTTTTTATTAAATATTTATTCATTACTTTAAATTTTCCACACTTTTTAAAGTTTTAACTTTTTTTCATCCCATTAAGAGATATAGCTATTTTTACACTTTTTTTTTTATACATTACATTCTGTGTCAATATGACTCAGGATGCTGTCAGGGCAACACACAATGTGCCCTGACAGCAGCCTTACTTTACTGTACAGACAGTTCTGTGGCTACTGTAGATCCCCATGGCTGTCTGTATCGACATTCCCCAGGTGCACTCAGGCACTGGGAATATCGTTGACCCGAGAGTGCATTCATGGACCATGGCAATCAAAGGGTTAATTGTTGGGAATTAGAGACATGAACAGAGGTTGCTCTAGAAACCGAACTGTTAACTACCCCCTCTGAAGGCAGCAACGTATTTTGGCATTGCTGCCATTAGAGTACACGCACCACCCGCTAAGTCATTAAGGGGTTAATCCCTGGGGGACTAAAAAATGAAGATAAAAAAATGAATACAAGCTATACAAATAAGATGAAAACACCCTAGTTTCCTGTTTAACATATAAAAAATTAAACCTATTTGGTATCACTGAATCCACAAAAGTGCTGATCATTAAAATATAACCTTAATTATCAAGGTGAATGCTGTCAATCAAAAAGATCTATCAAACCAATCAATAGTTTTCTTTTTTTTTTTTTAAGTAGTAGGACATAGTGAAAGCTATAGAAATTTGATATTACCTGAATTGTACTGACTGACCTGCAGAATAATGATAGCATGCCATTTAAAACAACATGGTGAAAAGAAATTTTTAAAAACAATGGTGCATTTGCACTTTTTTCCCATTCCAACTCTACAAATAAATTACTTTAGATTTTTTGATACATAATAGGGTTTGTTGAATGGTCCCATTCCTCTCTTGTGCTGCATTTAGTTAGGAGAAACATCAGTGCTGTACTAGAGGAAGCAAGATTCCGTCTTATCGCTCCTTCATGACCACCACTGGGTGGTTCCTCTCCAACCGGTGGTCCTATTGGGAGGTTACACATGCACATCTACACATATTATGTGCCCTTTTGCGCTCTAAAGGCTCCACTCTCCTGGGAAGACTTACCACAAAATTGGATATTATCTGTTGGAATTTGTACCTAAGCATTTGACACTTATGTGGGTTTCGCTCTTAATTAGGATTTCAATATATGCAAAAGGTTGTTTGTAATGGTGTTCAGGGCTCTGTGCAGTCTACTTCCTCCACACCAAACCTATAATACCATGTCTTTATGGATTTCTAGTGCTGTAGCTATAGGGATTGCAACCAAGCACCAAAGCGAGGGGCCTAGAGGCCCCCTCACTAAAGACTGACTGGTTCTTTCATGAACTACTGAACATTCCTGAATTGCTGGGCCTGGTTATAGAGATAACTGTGCAGCCATAGTTACAGCTGCACAGTCTTCTCTATCGCTCCCTGCACTTATTCCTGTTATCAGCGGTAGAAAGAAACAGGAAGTTATAACTGGGAAAACACTGGATCATGAAGATGTGCGTGATCACTGGACCCCAAGTTTGCAGCATTAACTTCTCCAATACCCTGGACAACCAGGCATCCTTATATCACCAGGAAATCCTTGAATTAACCCTTTACTCCCTAATCAAGCAGGTTTTGAACGTAAACCTTTCCACTGTCTTAGATAAGAGGGATCTTTGCTCTAACGCCTTTACTACTCTAGACAACCAGAAATTTTAAGATTAGTCACTTCCCCTTTGTAGAGCACCACAGATTCTTACATTTATCCCCTTACTGTTTTACACCACCAGGAAAATGAACACTAACCAAAGGGTGAGATAAGCCTGGTTCTCTCAGGTTCTCCCAAACTAGTTGCTAAAATAACATCTGATTTGGAAGGACTGGGAAGAAGCAAAATCCTAACACGGTTTTCACGAATTCATTTGTAACTTGTCACTTGTAACTGAAGTGTATAACTTCAGAGGGCAAAAGGCACAATATAACTAATTTCAGGGGTTACAGTGTGTTATAGTTTATTTTAGAAAGGGAAGATCTCTTCTTAAGGAGACCACCTATATAGGTGTGTGGAGATTCGAAATTGCCTTTTTGCACTCCACGAAGCATCTGCATATCACAAGGCATTATGGGAAAGGAGCTGAGAAGCTCTAGCGCCCTCTTTTGGATGTAACAAATCCTCAATTTGCTTTTGACCCACTGGATCTTTGGAAAGCAAAAAGGGATATCTAGCCAAGCCAGCATCACTCATCTGCAGACAGCCTTTTCGGGGTGTTTGCCCCTCGTCAGTACAGAGCAGAGCGATGCTAGCTTGGCTGAGTGGGAGGCAATGAGTAGCTCAGAAAGGGAAGATCTCTCCTTAGTTTATTTTAGGCAGCACAGTACATTTATTTCATGGGGCACAGCTTGTGGCTTTGTTATACTCCGTGACACTTTGTGTAGCTGCTGAGCTGTTGTTTCTATGGGGCAATGTAGGAGACACTATTGGGAGCTTATTTTATTATAGAGACTGAGGATCTGCTACAAAAGAGGAGCCAATGATGACTGGGCAGTAAACTTTGCAGAAGTAGCTGGAAGAAGTCATAGTGGTCTGGAGCAAATGGGGAAGAAAAGAAATGACTACAGGGAAAATGTCATTTGTGAGTCATTAAATGTCATTGTATCTTCTGCTTCATATCGGTCCTGCATTCACTAGTAGGGTGGTGGAATTTTAGTCTCTAAAACAACAACTCCCAGCATACCATTACTATTGTAATCACTGGGAGCTGTAGTTTCACATGGTAAAAATTTCTGCTGCACTTGTTAACCTGACTTGGGAAATGGTATATTTGATTATTTAAGTAGGAATCATTTTCTACCATCGCAGTCATCCATCATGCCATGTAGGGAACCTGGTGTTAAAAAATGTAATCCCACCCGTGCATTAACTCACTTGCTGCCCTAGATAAAAATCTGTAACAACCCCATTAACTAACTACAAAAACTTCAAAGGAACATTGGCAGCAATTCAGCAAAAAGTTATAGTTCGGCTGTGGTCAGAGGCCATGAAGAGCTGCTACCTGAGGAAGGATGCCCAGGCTAAAGCATTGGACCAGGGCACATGAATCTTTAGTAGTAACTCTGTCTGCCTAGCTTTGTGCACAGGAGCACAGTCATGGTGGAACAAGAAAGGACCTTACACGATTGGTTTAAACTCTGAAGAGCAGCCCTTTATCTTCCCCCACTACATTTTCCAGTAGGTACTAAGCATTCTGGTAGGTAGCATTCTCTGGCAAAAGATTTGTCTATTAGATTGCCAGATCATTAAAAACATGATTCTTTTACTCCAGAGAACATTTCTGCTGAGGCCACAAGCATAGTGCTTTACAGCACTTGAGCCAATGCTTGGCATTGTGTTTAGTGATTTTAACGCTTTTGTGCAGCTGCTTGACCATCAAAATCAATTTTACAAAGCCAAAGATACACAGTTCTTGCTCTGATATTGCTTCCAGAGGCAGCATGGCAATCTGTAGTGGTTAACACAACAGAGAGGTGATACATACTAGTGCACTTCTAAACATATAGACTCATTACACACAGAGCGGTATATTTCCAGCTTTCATGTGGATGATTGTGGCTTACAGCTAATGAAAACCCAATATTTAGCATATCGAAAATTAGAATAAGGTGAGAATGGCCAATTTTATTGACTCATACGGCACTTGTATTAAAACTGTCTAGGTCTAAAACTCACTTTGTTGCTCATAGCAACCAATCAGAGCGCCCCTTTACTTTAACCCCTTACCGCCGGAGCCAGTTTTGGCCTCTCTGACAGAGCCCCATTTTTGAAATCTGTCATGTGTCACTTTATGTGAGAATAACTTTTTGACACTTTAACCTATTCCATGTGTTTTCAAGATTGTTTTCTCGTGACACATTATATTTTAAGATAGTAAAAAAATTTTGGTCCAAAAAATGCTTGTTATTTGTGAAAAATATCAAAAAATCGTGAAAAATGTGAAAAATTTACCAATTTTTAAAACCCTTAAAAATTTTTCTGCATGTAAGACAGATAGTTATTCCATCAAAATAGTTTAAACTAGCATCTACCAATGTCTCTGTAGTGTGGCCTAATTTTTTAAATGTCTTTTTTTTTTTTTTTTAAGACATTAGGGGGGTTAGAAATTTATTATTAATTTTAAAATTTTGAACAAAATTTGCAAGACACATTTTTTTAGGGACCAGTCCAGTTCTAACATGACTTTGATTGACCGTATGTTAGATACCCCCATAAATGACCTCATCTAAGAAACTACACCCCTTAAAGTATTCAAAACTGCATTTAGGAAGTTTATTAACCCATTAGGTGTTTCACAGGAATTAAAGCAAAGTGGAAGTGAAGTTTCAAAATTTTACTTTTTTTGCAGATTTTCAATTTTTATGCATTATTCACAAGAATACGGTAAATGTGATCAGGGAAATGCAAATTAATATTGATTCCCCCAAATTTCCCTGCCGTTTCAGAGATACCCCATATGTGGCCCTAGTGCATTATTTGCTCAACCACAAGCCCCAAATAGGAAGAGCACCTACTGACTCTGGGGTCTCATTTCTTTACGATTTTATTTAGGGGCCATTTCAGTTTTGCGGACACCCTAAGGTGCAAAAAATTTAATTTAAACCTCCCCTAAAAATACCCAAATTTGGGAAAAACTACACCCCATAAGGAATATATCCGGGGGTGTAGTGAGCATATCGACCCCACAGTGTGTCACAAAAATTTTTAGCGTTAGGCTGTGAAAATTTAAAAAACATTTTTTTCCAATAATCTGCAATTTTTAGCTGAAAATTTAAATTTTTACAAGGCATCCTGGTAAAATAACACCCCAAACCTTTTTACTCAATCTCTTCCAAGTTCACAATACTCTACATGTGGGTGTAAACTGCTGTTGGGCGCATGGCAGGGCGTAAAAGGGGAGGGAGTGTTACTTGATTTTGGAACGCAGATTTTGGTGGGCCATGTCGCATTTACAAAGCCCCCAAAAATACCAGAACAGGTGAAACCTTCCAGAATTACCCCATTTTGGATTCAGCACGCCTCATAGATCTCATCTAGGGTGTATTGTGCATTTTGGGTGCACAGGGGGTTTCCAAAGTTTTTTTTTTTTGCATTGGGCTATGAAAATAGGGGAAAACGCAGTTCCGCCATTGTTTTTTGGGCTTCAATTTTACAACGTTCGCCGTGCAGTATAAATATAGGAATCTTTACTATGGGGGTCGGTACAATGCAATGATATAGATTTTTATATAGTTTTTTTTATGTTTTATTACTTTTAAAACAATAGAAAATAGGTTTTAAAAAAAAAATTGCGTTTTTATGTTGTCCTGTTCTGATAGCCATAACTTTCAGTTTTCTGTAATACGGAAACTGATTATGGGCTTGTTTGTTGTGGGATGAGTTGACGTTTTTATTAGTACCATTATGGGGGGCATATGCCGCTTTGATCACTTTTATTAAGGTTTTTGTGAGGCATTTTGAAAAAAAAAACAGCATTCCCCGGAGTGTTTTTTATTTTTATTTTAACAGCGGTCACCATGCAGTATAAGCTGACATGCTAGTATTACCCCCATCAGGTCGATAAAATTACAGCGATAACCCAATTTTTATTTTTTTTTATGTTTTACTGCTTTTAACACAATAAAAACACTTTTATTCAAAAAGGAAAACACGTTTTGCAAACGACATAGTCTGAGAGCCATAACTTTTTTATTTTTCTGTGTACGGAGCTTTGAGGGGCTTGTTTTTGCGGATGAGTTGATGTTTTTATTGGTATCAATTTTTGGGGGACCAGACTTTTTTGATCAGTTTTAAATCCGTTTTTTTGGGAAAGGGAGGTGAAAAAAAATACTTGCAATCCTATAGTGTTTTTTATTTTTATTTTTCACAAACAAATCACCATGCAGTATCCATGACCATTTAGCTTTACTCTCAGGGTCGATACGATTACGGCGATACCCTATTTATATAGTTTTTTTTAATTTGGAAGCACTTTTAAAAAAAAAGGGGGTTTTTATTGTGTTAAATAATATTTATGCATCGCTGTCTTCTGAAAGCCCTAACTTTTTTATTTTTCCGTATACAGAGACATGTAAGAACTTTTTTTTGCGGGATGAACTGACTTTTAATTGGTACAACTTTGGCGTTTAATATGAGTTTTTGATCGCTTTTATTCCATTTAATATGCTGCAGGATCACAAAAAAACGCAATTCTGTACGTTTTTTTTGTTTTTTGGGGTTTTTAAAGGCGTTCACCATACGGGTTTTAAATTAACGTGAAAGATTTATAGGGTGGATCGTTACGCATACGGCGATACCATATATGGGTACTTTATTTTATTTTATTTTTTTTTATTGCGATTGGCGTTTGTAAAGGGGAAAAGGGCAGTGTATGTTTTTTAATTTTTATTTTTTGTTTGTGTTTTATACTTTTTTTTTTTACTTTTTCACATTTTTTAATTTTCCCAGTGAGATTTTTAAATGCAAATCCCCACTGGGGAAAAGCAAAAATTAATTGCGTTTGAAGAGGCGATCTGTGCACAGCATTACTGCTGTGCATAGGTCCCCCATGGAAACAAATGACACCCATGCCCACAATGCATTGTGGGGATGGTGACGTCACCAACTACCCGGATGCATTCAGACAGCATCCGGGAGTCTGGGAGGAGATGGGCGAGCGGCAAACTGTGCCGCTGCCTCGCCGATCTAGGCAGAGGAGCTCACTCCTCCTGCCTGCGGCATCATTATCGGCGGCCAAAGACAGGCCCGCGGTAATGATGCGTTTTTCAAACCCGCGCCGGGGCTCACTCCGGGCCGGGTGATGGGGCATGAAGTCAGCGAGAATTTACCGCTGGTTCCATGTTGCCATCGCGCGCGGCTCGCCCGCCAGCCCGCGCGATCGCCAGGGCATATGCATACGTCCCTTTGCGGGAAGTCACTTCCCGCTAGGGCGTATGCATACGCCCAATGTCGGGAAGGGGTTAATATAGTGCTCTGGGAAAATGAGAGGGGCGCCTTGATTGGTTGCTATGGGCAACAAAGTGAGTTTTAGACCTAGACAGTTTTCATACATGTGGCCCATAGTGTCACACGCAAAGGTTTCCTAAGCCTTTAACTGGTCCCTCAGTCTGACTTAGTGGGCTACACAATCATGGAAAAGACTGCTGACCTGACAGTTGTCTAGAAGACAGTCATTCCCTCAAAAAGTGATTGCTAAAGAAGATGGCTGTACACAGAATGCTGGATCAAAGCATATTAATGGAAGGTTGTGTCAAAGGAAAAAGTGTGATAGAAAAAAGTGCACAGGCAACAGGAAAGACCGCAGCCTTAAAAGAATTGTCAAGAAAAGGCCAATCAAGAATTTGGGAGAGACTGAGAAGGAGTGGACTGTGGCTGGAGTCAGTGCTTTAAGAGTCATCACACACAGATGTATTCAGGACATGGGCTACAACTATCGTATTCCTTGTATCAAATCATGGATGAATGACCTAAAGACACTGTCAAGAGTGTCTTCCCTGGGTTAACCCCTTAATAGTGAGGCCTATTTTTTTCATGTACGTTTTTCCCTTTTCGCCTTCCCAGAGCCATAACTTTTTTATTTTTTCATCTACATAGACATATTATGGCTCTTACTTTGCTGGACAAGATGCACTTTCTAATGGTGTCATTCATCGTACCATAGAATATACCGGGAAACCGCAGAAAATTCTAAGTGGGAAAAATGTGAATAAAACGTACTTGCGCCATGTTTGCAGGTGTTTTGCTTTTACGGTGTTTAATCTTTAGTAAAAATGATGTGATATCTGTATTCTACAGGTTCATATTAATCCGGCAATACCAAACATGTATGGTGTACCTTATACTTTGGTACAGTAAAAAAATTCCAAACATTTTCTATTTTTAAAATATGCGCGGCGCCATATTCTGAGACCAAGAGCTTTTTTGTCCTAACACCTATGGACTTGGGTGAGGGGGCATTTTTTGCTGGCTAAAGTGTACTTTTTATTGATACCAGTTTGGAATAAATGCAACTTTTTTGATTAAATTTATTCAAATTTTTATGGGACGTGAAATGACTAAAAAAAATATTCAGTTTTGGTGCTTGGATATTTTTTCATCTACGGTGTTCAGTATATGGGATAAATGATGTTATAGTTTAATAGATCAAACTTTTTCAGACATAGCGATACCAAATATGTGCTCCCTTTTTTTTTTTTTTAATTTGTAAAATGGCAAAAGGGGAGGGGTGATTTGAACTTTTTAAGATTTTTAAATTTTTTTACACTTTAAAACTTTTTATTTAATTTTTTTTACTTTAACTTTGAGTTCCCCTAGGATACTTCACCACTAGGGGGCACGATCATGCATTGTAATACAATGCATTAGGGTGTACAAAGATGGCGGTTTTACGGCTTCCTGCCTGGGGCAATGCCTCCAGCTGCCATGTTAACCGATCAGGAGCCCACGATTTCAGCGCAGACGCCCCGATTGAAGTGAGGAATGGTGCACAGCACCGTTTCTCATTGATTTAGACAACACGGTCATCTTTGCTGTGGCGTCTAAGGGGCTAAACAGCGCAGGATGGCACCGGCACCATCCAGTTCTGTAACAGGCGGGTGTTTGCTGGAATTATCAGCTAACACCCACCGGCTGTGTAGTGGGATTGCTCTCCGGTCCCGCTACAAACACTCTTAGCGGCACACCAGACCCAACAATACAGCTCAGCTGATGGGCGCTATCAAGGCAACCTGGGTTTCCATAACACCTCAGCAGTGCCACAGGCTGATCGCCTCCAGGCCACACTGCATTTAAGCAGTAATTAATGAATAATGGAGCCCCGACAAAGAATCGGATGCATTTACTGTACATACTTTTCAGTAGGGCAACATTTCTGTATTACAATTAATTAATTTTTTTGATTGGTCTTACACACTATTCTAGTTTTCTGATATACTGAATCTCGGGTATTCATTAGCTATAAGACCTAATCATCCAAATTAAAAGAAAGAGATGCTTAAAATATATCGCTCTGTGTATAATGAGTCTATATAATAAATGGGTTTCTCTATTTGACTTGAATTACAGACAAAAAATAACGTTTCGGTGATATTGTAATATTTTAAGATACACTAGTATGTACAGTACAACACTCATCAGCTCTCTGTAGGTCTGTGAATTTGCATGGTTTGCTACTGGGTGAATGACCTTATTATTAGTCCTAGACACTCTGATGTCAATTAAATAGCACTTCACTCCTTCTCCCTGCAGGAATTTTCTTTACGTTGCATTCCTTTTTTCCTTCCCTGCCTTCCAAGAGCCATAACTTTTTATTTTTCTGTCTACAAGGTTGTATGAGGGCTTGTTTTTTGCAGGTTAAGTTGTGCATGTTAAGGGTATTGTTTACTGTACCATATAATATACTGGGAAACAAAAAAAATACTTTTTGGGGTGAAATTGGAAAAAAAAAGGCAATTATGATATTTTTGGGGAGTTGAGATGGATTTATGGAGTTTAGTGTGTGGTTTAAATGACATATTATCTGTATTCTTTGTGTCAGTGTGATTCCAGTGATACCAAATTCAAATAGTTTTTTAAATTTCCATATTTTGAGACCAATACCTTTTATATTTTTCCACCTATTGGCCTATGTACAGACTTGGGCCACATGTATGTAAACTGTCTAGGTCTAAGACTTTCTTTGTGCCAATAGCAACCAATCAGAACTCCCCTTTCAATTCATATAGGGTTCTGAAAAAATGAAAAAGGAGCTCTGATTGGTTGCTATGGGCATGAAGACAGTCTTACACCAAGACAGTTTTCATACATATGTCTTATGTTTTTTAGGGGGGAGGAGGAGCAGGGTGAATTGTAGTTTACATTAGTACTATTTTCGGATATATGCATCCAAAAATTACATTATAGTTTTAATTAGATTAGAGGGTTTTTTAGTATTTGTTTATTTTTGTTTAACTTATAATTTTACAAAGAAGTAACAACAATAAATAAAATGTTTAACATCCCATTATGGAATCAATCACTTCTACAATGCTTCACAATACATTACTGTGTTACTGTGTATTTGAACATACTTCCATCGGGTGAAATAAGTATTGAACACGCCACCAATATTCAAGTAAATATACACTAATCACAAAAAGTTAGGGATATTTTTCTTTTGGCTGAAATCTCAGGATGCGAACGTTTGAGGGTGCATTAAGCGCAACGGAGCTAGGCGCCAGATATCTAGGGCTCCTTTCACAGCCCGATAATCGGGCGCAACCACTCGTTCGCTAAATTTTTCTAAATGCCCGAACGCCATTATCAAGGCGCATTACATAGCCGCCCGCAGCACTTTGGGAGGCGTGCACACACTAGTAACCGTAGCTGAAAGCTAGCACGACACTTACATAGCTTTGCTAAGGCGCCCTATTCTAGGTGCATTTACATGCTGGAACATGAGTATAACCACTTTTGAAGTTGGTATACCTGATCCAGAACATGTCGTAGAGCAAGGTCATAAGTCAAGGCGCATCTAGCTATTAATTAATGTGCAACAGAACCATTTTGGCGTTCACACGCCAAATTTCATACATGCCGCCCAAAATGTCTTTACTTTTTTTAAAATAAACTATGTGAGACGATCTCTTAACTTTTAAGATGCACATGTTCAATGTTTCAGCACTTCTTGCACAATTTACTTAAATGGGTTGTCTCACTACAAAAATTAGCTTTTAACATGTAGGAAACAGTAAATGTAGACATTTTTCAAATATTTTGCTTTGTTTATTTTTCTTTGTTGAGGAAAAAAGTGATTTTTATCAGCTCTAGTACACCTCAGGTATTCTTTACAGGTTACTGCCCTCAGCTCTGCCCTACTTTCCCCAGCTGTTTGTCTTATCTGATTAAGCAAAGCAGATAAGACCAATATCACACAGGTCCTCAACACAGAAAGGGCTGGTAGCTTGAGAGGCTTGACTGTTATATCTGATCTAATCAAACAAAACAAATGAGACCTCAATTACTTATTTTAGTTTTAATTTAGCTCTGAAGCTTTTCTGGACTTTAGATTAATATCTCCTGCTCTTAGGTCAGAGTAATTAGCAGACCTTTGAGTATTGAGCTGATATGCTAATCACTGCCATGGAACCAGGCACAGCGTAACTAGGAAGAGAATGGATGAAAGCTGCTTTTGACTCTGTGAAACAGTGTGGTGAGACAACCCCTTTAATGGCAAAATTTACAACCGGTGTTTGATCCCTGAATCGCCCAATAAATTTAGGAGATCAATTTGAATTGGGATTTAAACAGTGGTCCTTATCATGCTGTTCACGTTTTGAGATTATGAGACCAAGGCATCACCTTGCAATTGATCAACAGTACCACACCATTACAAGGCATCAAGCAGGATGCTCTCAGACGGAAATGGCCACTGAGCTTAGAGTGTCACAGAGTGTCATCAGCAGGTTTCAACATAGATGCAGAGAGACTGGGAGAGTCAAAGGGAGGCAAAGAAGTTGACTTCCTTTCCTCACATCACACACTGATGATCGCTTCATTGTAACCAATGCCCTGAAGAACCAGATGATGGTCACAAAACTCCAGGCACATTTAAGGCAGGTGAGAGGCAACCAAGTGTCACGTCAGATTATTTGTAACGGTTTACTGCAGCGCGGTCTGAGTGCTAGACAACCGCTGAGGGTACCTGACATGGCTGATGCAACTCGCTCTTCTTGATGTCCAGTATCATTGGCACCCATCATTTCTGCTGAGAACAAATCAACTTTCATCACTGAGCAACACTGAGTATCACTGGTCCATTGTCCAGTGTAGATGCTTCCTGGCCCATGCAAGACGATGATGCCTGCGCCTGGTGGTGTGGTTAGGTCATCTAACACTGAGACCACGCTGATGTAAACGTTTACGAGTGGTCTGGTGTGCAACTTGGTTGCTTCCCTCCTCCCGGAAATGTGCTTGGAGTTGTGTGGTATTCATCATCTGGTTTTGCAGGGCATGGTTTACAATGAAGTGGTAATGAATTTGTGATGTAGCCAAAGGATGTCCACTTCTTTGCCTCTCTGTGACTCTTTCAGTCTCTCTGTATCTCTGTTGTAATCTTCTAATGACATTCTGTGACACTTTCGACACTTCCAAGGTGTTGTCTTGGTCTCATGATGTTGAAATGTGCACAGCATGATGAGAAGGATTGTATAAATCCCAATTCTAATTGATCCCCTAAATTTATTGGGTGATTCAAGGATTAAACACCTTTTGTGAATTTCAAGAATTAAACACCTGTTGTGAATTTTGCTATTAAGCTGCTTGTTAGAGATCAGCAAGTTATGCAAAAAGTACTGAAACACTGACAGTTGGACATGTCCAAGAAATTATGTTCATCCTGAAATTTCAACCAAAAGCCTAATGTCCCTAATTTTTTGTGAGTAGTGTTTTTCTAATGGTGTGGTGCTATTGACATGACCAGAAGTCGGTAACAACCCATTCAATCCACACAGGCAAGAAAATCAAACTATCGGTGGTCCATGATTAAGTTATATATAATAAAGATAAATGACACAGAAAAAATTATTGAACACATGAAGAAAGAGATGTGCAAAAAGCCATGGAAAGTCATGATGCCAGCTGAAATCTATTTGTAATTAGCAAGCAATCCTGCCACTCAGTGGAAAATAATACCAGCTGTTCAACTGAAGGCCTATAAAAAGGTGTCTCATTACCAAGGTACCGCACAACAAACATCTCATGATGGGTAAAACTAGTGAGCTGGCTCAAAACCTTTGCGACCTTATTGTTGGAAAATATAATGATGGCATAAGTTACAGAAGAATTTCTACGCTACTGAAGGTTCCAGTGAGTAATGTTGAGACCATAATCCAAAAGTGGAAAGAACATAATTTTACCATAAACTGGCATGACAAGGTGTTCTCCATAAGTTTTCAGACAGGAGTTAAAAGAATTATCAAAAGAGTTGCCCAAGAGTCAAGGACCACCTGTGGAGAGCTACAGAAAGACCTAGAAACAGCAGGTACAAATGTTTTAGAAAGCAGTAAGTAATGCACTCAACCTCCATGGTCTGTATGTACACTCACTACACAAGACTCAATTGCTGAACAAAAACATGTTCAAGCATGTTTAAAGTTTGCTGAACAATATTTAGACAAGTCTGAACTCTTTGGATGCCATAATATACACCATGTTTGGAAGCCAAAAGGCACTGCATATCGCCCCAAAAGCACCATACCAACAGTGAAGTGTAGAGGAGGGAACATTATGGTGTGGGGCTGTTTTTCAGCGTACTGCACTGGCAAACTTCATATATTTGAAGGAAGGATGAATGAACAAATGTACTGAGACATTTTTTGATAAAAATCTGCTGCCATCTACAAGGATGATGAAGATGAAACGAGGGGGGATTTCAGCAAAACATTATTCCCAAACACCCAGCCAAGGAAACTATCAATTGGTTTTAGAAAGAGAAAATACAACTGCTACCATAAAATGTCCCACCAATCACCTGACCTGAATCCTACAGAAAATCTATGAAAGGAACTAAAGCTCAGAGTTCATAGAAGAATTTGAGGGAACCTTCAGGATTTAAAGTGTGTTTGAGCAATGCATGTGACTAGTTTCTCCATACAGGAGGCGTCTTGAAGCTGTCATTACCAACAAAGGCTTATTGTACCAATTGTTAAACACACTTCAGTAGCCATGTTCTATACTTTTTCCCTGTGTCATTTCTCATTAGTACACATAACTTACTTTATGGAAATCTATTATTTGATTTCTTAGTCTGTATGGATTGGATGGGCTGTTACTGACATCGGGTGAGAATTTCCTGTCAATGGCACCTTTAGAAATATATTTACTTATAAATTGGGGACATGTTAAATACTTATTTCATCCGCTGCACATACATGTGTCACAAACACTATAATTATTGTATGTGACAGGAGCCTACTAGACTCTGACTGTGGCAGAGCCCATTAAGCTCCTGTATATAGCAGACCCAGAGGCCATTATTTGGCCTCCGGCCGCCATGGTGACCAGGGTTTCCCATAGTTGACAGAGAGAGTCCTCTTCCTCTATTCAAACCCCGTTTCCCCTGCCAGATGCTACAGTTTCTACTAACTGTGGCATAGAAGGGGTTAGAGGGCCGGGACCTTATCCATTGGGCACACTATGCTGTTGCCTAGGGGGTCCTACAACACAGGGACCCCATAGTATGAATGTATGTGCTTGGAATGCTGGGCACATGACCAGGATCCCTGGGTCAGCTCTGCTTATTTTACTGTTTGTGTGTTCTTAGGACATGTTAACAGTTGGTGGACAGTTGGTGGAGGAGGAAGCCATTGACTCTCTGCCCTGCCAATAAGTCTTATAGGCTGCAGACCTCCTACAAGATATCACCGGGGTCATCCGATGTAGGTGGAATGATGATATGGGTGTTAAGAGGCATGACCTCACGTGGTGTCATGTTTGGACATGGCTGAGGTCATGACCTGATGCAATGTCATGGCCAGGGCTACCTTTATGCCCGGGGGCCCATAATACTGCTAAAATGGCTCTGGCCGGGATCAGAGCCAGCTCCTTTCCCAGCCACTGCAGTGGGAGTCCAGTTGTACATTACAACCAGATCCCACTACAGATGGTGCAGACACAGCCTCTGAGCCCGCACCATCTGAACAAGAGTTGCCGACTCTTGCCAGGAAACATGGCAAGAGCCACACAGGCAGCAGTGCGGTGCTACCTGTGTTGGACCAGTCTCCCCAGTCTCCTCCCTCTCTTGCTTGCTCCCCTGTTGGGTGCGATCCACCTCTGAGACCTGCATCTATCAGAGGATTTGTTGCATTTGCTGTCATAAATTTTATTGTAGAATATGTTGATAGAAAAGTAAGTTTATGTATTTAAAATCCACTTGCTAACTACAACTGTTGTCCAATGGAATACATTTAGTTACAAACAATGTAGTGCTCTCCACTGGACACAAACCTTATAACAAAAAGTGTGTGTGCTACCCTGTCCCAAGTGTTTCAAGTTGCTCTAGCAAAGTCAATAATGCCAAAGCCTTTCTGAACTGTCAATATAATTGTCTTTATTATGCAAACATATCTCATATGGTAAAGTTTTCTCATCCTTGGTTTCATCACGTATGTCAGGCTACTGCACTACTGAACAAATGGTGAACTTTTCTGCATTCTTTGTATAGTAATCGTGACTATTATATTAAGCTTCTATAGTGATGAAGTTTGTATTGTTCCAGTGTGGACTGGTGGGGTCAGCATATTTATAAAAATCCACAGATCTCACTGTTTTTTTATAAAATGTGGTTGTGAAAGAGGACGGTTATTTCGAGCTTTGCACACAGTTTGTTTTGACATTGTGTAAAACTGGGTGTGCAGAGGAAGTTCTGCAAATCAGAGGAGATGAAACTGATAGCATTTATTTGGCGGGTATTAATGAGACCTTAGAGCCGTCTTGGTTTGGTTTCTTTAAGAAGATTTATGCGTATGGGACTGCTGGGTAGACTTTAAACAACATCTATATATTTTAGGTAAAACCTGTCCTATGTGTAGATTACATTTCAGAGACCCGGCTGAAGTCATCTGTTAGGTGAGTAGTGAAATTTGTTCCATATTATCATTGAAATATATAACATTATGCTGGAGATTTATCTTTATAAAGGTAGCTATTATAATTCCATTTATCTGTCAATTTGTTTTCTGTCCCCAACCTGGCCATTTCAGGTTGGGGACAGCGTGACTTCAGCATTCTAATAGGAAGTAAAAATAAAAACCGAAAACATGTCTGACCCGTAAATGCTGTGTCTGTAGCCTGCTTTTTCTGTTAACCCCCACATACATTTTTGTTAATAATGTCAGCTGGAGCAAATTAATGGACCGAGAAATTCTGATGGTATAGCATCTAAAACTATGTAAAAGAAGTAAGGCCTCCTACGCAAAATTTTTATTTATTTTTTGTTTTTTATGTAGATTTTATAAAGCTGATATGTTTGAACAAAAAGAAAACAATAATGATTTTGTAATCTATTATCCCCTTAAACGGGTTTTCTCACCATACTGATTAGCTTTTAACATGTAGTTAAATCTAAATGAAGACTATTACCAAATACATTGCTTTATTGATTTTGCTTTGGCCAGGAGATAAACAAGATATTATCTCATATTAGAGCACAGAAGTTCATCTGGTTACTGATCACCTCTTCCCACCTTTCCCTGCTCTCTCATTGATCCGAGCTGCCTCCAGTCAGTCAGTCCATCCCTGATGAGTCACTCACTGCAGAGTCTTATCTCTAGCACAGAAGCTTTGCTTACCTAAGGTAATTACAAGTTTTAAGCTTCTAGTGCACCCTGCCTCCAACACGCCTCCCGAAATGAGGTGCATTACAAAGTCCCACGGGCGCTCTGTAATGCGCCTGATAATGGCGTAGGGAAGCATTTCAGTAATGCGAACGGGGCTGCGCCTGATATTGGCCCTATTCATACATGCCGCCCTTAGTGTTCAAATCTGCCAGATTGCAGCCGGAAAAAGAGTCCAGCTTATTCATGAGTAGGTGTTAGTCCTGCCCACCCAAGACTAGCCCCCGCCTACCTGACAGTTAGTCACATATTTCTACCTATTCAAAGTAATAGGTTAATAAGTTGTGAGGTGGGCGGGTCATGAATTAAACAGACTCTTTTCATGAAAAGCTGGACTCTTTTCTGGCTGAAAACTGCCACATTTTTTCCAGTATGTAATTTTTTTGACAAAAATACTGGGGAGCAGAGGGTGTATGTTGGACACCTAAAAAGTGCTGGGCAGCCCACCCAATCAAATAGTAGAGGCGTCATAGACTGTAAGCCAGCATGGTGTACCACACGTATCTGTATAAATGGCACCCTTTGCATCGTCTTATCTATATGCAATTATAATAGCAGCAAGCACCCCCTTCATACATAGAAGGCGTCTGAGTTGTTGTCTTATCAGTATTTCAGCATTTGTGCAGTCTTCCCATTTATTGTATTGTGGCTTTTTCACATACCAGTGTGAACTGGTACTTACTTAATGTGCATTTTTCATCATCCCCTATTGTATGCTGTGTGATCTTCGGCTCATTAGTTGTTTTATCTTTCCCAAGTAGCACAGGGGATTGTGTTGCCTCCTATTGAGTTCAGTCTATAGACCAGCCATTGAGCTGTAAGCATGGCCTTGTGGTTGTGTTTTTGATTAAATAATGTAACATTTTTCTGTGATTTTTAAGGCAAAGTTTATATAGTTTGTTTTTTTTAAAGTCACAATAAACACACTAAGAGCCATAGCTTTTTTTTTAATTTTTCCATCGATGAAGCTGCATTTTCATTGGTTTAGGGTACATTTGAGTTTTCAATTACTTTTTATTCTCCTACTATTGTTTGCTATTGACATCAGCATCTAAAAGGTTAAAAAGCTGGATGAAGGGTTATCTCAAAGTGTGATAGCCATGCTTTCACCACAGCTCCCACTGTAATAGTACTGGTACTTACGGGATTGTTATGATACATACAGTTGAAACCAGAAGTTTATATACACTATATAAAAACACACATATGCATGTTTTCTCACTATCTGACATGAAATCAGAATAAACCTACTTGTTTTAAGTAAATTAGGAACCGAAATTATTTATATTTGCCAAATGCCAGAATAATGAGAGAGAGAGAATTTTTTTAAGATAGTTTTATTATTTTCTGCAAAGTCAAAAGTTTACATAAATTTCATTAGTATTAGGTAGCATTGCCCTTAAACTGTATATCTTTGGTAAAATGTTTTGGATATCCTTCCACAAGCTTCTCACAATAGTTGTTAGGAATTTTGGCCTCTTCCCCCTGACAGAACTGGTGTAACTGAGCCATATTTGTAGGTTGCACCTGCAATTTCAGCTTTGCCCATAAATTTTCAATAGGATTGAGGGGCTTTGTGATGGCCACTCCAAAACATTGACTTGGCTGTCCTTAAGCCACTTTGTAACCAGTTTGGCAATATGCTTCGGGTTATTGTCCATTTGGAAGACCCATTTCCACTCAATGTTTAACTTCATGGCTGATGTTTTGAGATGTTGCTTCAGTATTGCCACATAATCTTGTTTTCTCATGATGCCATCTGTTTTGTGAAGTGCACCAGTCCCTCCTGCAGCAAAACCACCCCACAACATGATGTGTGATGTGTTTCACAGTTGGGATGGTGTTCTTAGGCTTCCAAGCTTCTCCCTTTTTCCTCCAAATGTAACAATAGTCACTATGGCCAAACAGTTCAATTTTAGTTTTGCCAGACCACAGAACATGTCTCCAAAACTGTAGATCTTTGTTCCTGTATGCACTTGCTAACATTAATCTGGCTTTTATGGTTTTTTTTTTGAGTAATGGCTTGTTCCTGGCAGAGTGGTCTTTCAGCCCATGTTGATACAGTACTTGTTTCACTGTGGATAGTGATACAATCTTACCAACATC
Organism: Phyllomedusa bahiana; assembly: GCA_025379985.1. Taxonomy (NCBI): domain Eukaryota; kingdom Metazoa; phylum Chordata; class Amphibia; order Anura; family Hylidae; genus Phyllomedusa; species Phyllomedusa bahiana. The sequence continues at coordinate 40,474 of JAODAL010004984.1, forward strand.
CGCCAGGATCTTCACAAGGTCTTTTGCTTTTGTTCTTGGGTTGATATGTACATGTCGGACTAAAACACGTTCATCTCTGAGACACAGAACCAGTATCCTTCCTGAACAGTGTGATGACTGGACATTCCCATCTTGTTTGTACTTGCATATAATTGTTCGTACAGATGATCGCGGTACCTTCAGGTATCTGGAAATTGCACCCAAAAATGAACCAGACTTGTGCAACTCCACAATTCTCTTCCTGATATTTTGGCTGATTTCTCTAGACTTTCCGATGATGTTACACACAGAAGCAGTGTGTTTCTGGTGTGCTCAAAATACATCCACAGGTATCTCTCTAAATAACTCAGATGTTGCCAATAAATCTGAAGCTTCCAAAGACCTGACAAAGGCATAGTAATACTAGTTTATGTAAACTTTTGACTTTGCAGAAAGTAATAAAAATTTGCTCTCTCATTATTCTGGTATTTGGCAAATATAAATAATTTTGGTAATCATAATTGAACTAAAATGGGTAAGGTTTATTCTGATTTCATGTCAGGGAGAAAAACCTGCATATGTGTCTTTTTATATAGTGTATGTAAACTTCTCGTTTCCACTGTATATCTGCCACAGAGCAGAAAGTAATGCCCATCCAGGAGTGGGACAAGGTATTCTGGTGCCCTAGCCAAATAAGGAGAATAGCGCCCTTCTGTGGAAAATTCAGCCCACTTCGTACCTTTTTGCACCCCAAGCGGTTGCCTACTTTCACCAACCCGTCGTCTTGGCCATGTCCCCACTCATGACTGACATACATACACACCTATACAGTGCCAAGCAAAAAGGTAACAATGTTTGAACTTTTGACTTTCAGGCTCCATGTCTCACCATCCACTTCAACTTTGAATTTGAGACTACCATTATTTTAGAGACAATCATCTTGGCTATCTCATACATAAATTTAACCTGTAACTATTTAACATATGCTTAGTTATGCAGATTCTTGTCATGTACCTGCATTGTTACTGTTTTGTTCCTAAAAATCTGAAGTTCAAGTTTTACTTTGTTAGTATTTTTTTAAATCCACCTTTGGCTTTCAATACTGCCTGAATCCTTCTTGCCATGCTCTTTATCAGATTCAAGCATGTCTCGACCGAAATCTGATCCTAGGTCTCTTCTACATGTTCCCAATGTTGGTGTATACTGGTTGACTCACTTGGGTACAAATACAGATTTTTCTTCAACTCTACCCACACGTGTTTGATTGGGTTGAGGTCTGGGGACTTTGGGGACTGATCCAGCCGTTCTACTTTATTGTCATTGAACCATTTCTTTGCCAATCTCACCATATGCTTCGGGTTGTTGCCCTGCTGGAACACTATGTTGTCCTTTTAATATCGATAGTATTCAAGTGTATGAAGTAACTCATTTTGTAGGATACTCACATAAAGCTCAGCATTGAGACCCCAATCAATCCTGGTCAAGTATCCAATGTCTTTGGCTGTGAAACAACCCCATATCTTTAGGCTTTCTCCACCGAACTTGATTATTTCAGACCAATTTGCACATATCAAAGCCCAGTCTATTGTCTTTCATCTCATAACTTCAAATCACCCGTATCCAATCTTCCACTTTTCCTACTTTTTTGTAAACTCGAGCCAACGCTTGCTATGATGATATTGAAGTTGAACCTTCTTCACCTTTTTTCGGGCCACCATTCTGTGATCTCACTATTACGAAGCATACAAGCCACTTCCACTGCTGTGTTTTTTGCTCCAGAACTAATAGACCTTGTGATGAGTCAACTTTTTGACTCCGATATTTTGCCTGGACGTCCACCTCTTGGCTTTTTGAATGAATCGACGGACTTCATGTCATATTCTTCCAGCTCAGAAAGGGAAGATCTCTCCTTAGGGAGAGCGCCATATAAATTGCCTTTTGCACTCCACGAAGCATCTGCATATCACAAGGCATTATGGGAAATGAGCTGAGAAACTCAAGCGCCCTCTATTGGATGTAACAAATTCTCAACTTGCTTTTGACCCACTGGGTCTTTGGAAAGCAAAAAGGATATAAGCCAAGCCAGCATCACCCATCTGTAGACAGCCGTTTCGGGTTGTTTGCCCCTCATCAGTACAGAACAGAGCGATATTCTTCCAGCTGTCATGGCACTCCTATATTGTCATTTGACAATTTTCTTGGCCAGGACACCGCTATTGATGTGCTCGATGATGTAGTTTCTCTTTTCTTATGAAATCTTCTTCATGGCTGCTCTTCGATTCGAACCAATGACCTTTTACTTGGAAATCAACCTAATAACACACTATCAGGGAATATGAGAACAGGTTGTACTTTATAGTAACAAGAAGAAAAAGATTGTTCCACCACTGGGAGCAAAACAGTAACAGTGCAGTTATATGACAATAATCTGCATAATTAAGCAACTAATGCTAAATAGTTGCAAGTCAAAGTGACGTTTTATTGTCTTCAAAGTGATGGTAGCCTCACATTTACATAGACACTCACCTTTGTAATGTGATGAGACTGTATATGTGTGCAGGGAAGAAAAGGAAAGTATAACTTATGTCACTTGATCACTTGTATTTACATTTCCTGTTAAGTAGCTAAGTTAGTTCCATATTTAGTACAGCTGACCTCACACTTCAGACTTTACATACTTGTTGTAAGAAGTCTTTGTGAAAAGTTTAAAGGATTAACCCTTTAAAGACCAAGAATGTTTTGGACTTAAGGACCAAGCTCTATTTTTCAAATATGGCATGTTTAACTTTATCTGTGAATAACTTTTTAATGATTTTTTTCTGTGGAAAGGGGCTTGTTTTTTGTGGGATGAGTTGATGTTTTCATTGGTAACGTATTGGGGGGGGAAATAACTTTTTGATAGCCTTTCAATACTTTTTGGGAGGTAGGATAAAGACAGTATGACAATCCTAGTAGAGTTTTTTAATTTTTTTTTTTACAGAGCTTACCATTCTGTATATGTGACATGTTAGTTTACTCTGCTGATATGATTACAGTGATATATCATTTATTTTTTATGTTGTAGCAGTTACAAACATTTTTATTGTGTAAAACAATATTTATGCATCGCTCTCTTCCGATTGCCATAACTTTTTCAATTTTCAATAAATACGGCTGTATAAGGGCTTTTTTTTGCAGGGCAGATGGTACCATTTTGGGCTTTATATAACTTTTTAATCTTTTTTATTCCATTTTATGTGCAGTTGGTTGAACAAAAATAGTGATTCTGCTATTGTTTTTTATTTTTTTATGGTGTTCATCGTACAGGTTTAATAACAGATTTATAGGTTAGGTCGTTACACAAGCAGCAATAACAGCTATGTATACTTTTTTATTTTTGGAGTGATTGGTATTTGTAATGGGTAATGGGCAGTGTGTGTGTGTGTTACTGTATTTGTTTTACTTTTTAATTATTTTTAATTATTTTTTCACTTGTCCCATTATGGGACTATATTCAGTGATTGTTAGAATGCTGGAATAACATGGGTATAATGCATTGCAGCATGCTGCATTATATTATGCCAACTTTCCATCATCCTGGCAGGTTCTGTATGCAGGCAGAGCCTTCCAAGACTGTCATAGACAACCTGGAGGTCATTGTCTGACCCCTGGTTGCCATGAAATTCACCAGAACCCCGCAATCTCGTTGCGGTGGTTCTGAATGGAGGACAGATGGAGCTGTCTCCCTATGTAACACTCCTTAGGTGCTGCGATCGCTATTGACCATGGCAGCTAAGTGGTTAACCCACCAGGAATGGAGTTACCTCCGCTCCCGCTGGAAAGTGCAGCAGTCCGGCTGTCAGTCACTGCCAGGCTCTCACAGCACACTTCACCATGACATAGTGGTACGTTAAAGTGCACTAAGTGGTTAAACATGTATCTTCAGTTGTATGTTTTTTTTATTTTTCAGGGCCTAAATAACAATGTATGTAGTCCTCACACAATCTGTTCTGTTTTTGGTCATCACCATATATTATTTGTTTATGCACCTTGGTGAAGAGCACACAATAGCTATTTAGGCCCTGATAAAGTGTTGTTTATTTCAGTGTCAGATGGTAGATAGATCTGTATAGATAAATCCTGATAAATCTGCAGTGAAGAGCTCTCCAGAGAGAAGGCAGGGGCAGTTTAAAATCTTTTCTGCCTTCCCGATCACTGTATACATGTATTCAAGGAGCAGTTACACTTCCTGCTTGTGACCTTGGGGACCATGTGATGGCTGGTACTGCGTAACTGCCGGAGCTGCTGCGTCTTAGCAGACCCAAGTCAGCTTTCTAATAAGTCCTAAGGCTGTGCTACCTTTGTAACATGGGTTGTCATGCAAGTCGCCTTCTGAAAAATCAGAAGTAAAAAACCCACAAAAAAGGCAAGATGTAGTAGTGCCCCTTGCAACCTAAAACTATATCACCTGCATAAAAATAACCGTAAAAGAAAGGGTAACACACTTTAACCTTTTTCCACCGCAGGATTTTTGTTTAGATCATGTTTTGTTTTTTCCTCCTCACATGTAAAAGTTTTTTTTTTTTCGCTTAACCACTTCATGGTAACGTTTACTGTGCAATGTAATGTCCTGGGAAACAAAAAATAATTCTTTGCGGGGCGTTATTTAAAAAAACACAATTGCACAATTTTTGGGGGGGTGTTTTGTTTAAATGGAGTTCATTGTGCAGTGTAAGTGCTATGTTATCTTTATTCTGCAGGTTGGTATAATTCTGGTAATACCAAATGTATGCAGTTTTCATTGTGTTTTACTACTTTAAAAGGAAAAGTTTTTTTTCCAATTTGTAAAGGCTAATAACTCAACCAACTATGGACCGTGCAAAGGCTTGTTTTTTGCAGGCTGACAGGTAGTTGTTATTGGTGCCATTCTGGGATTCATGCGACATTTTGACAACTTATTATTGCAACTTTTTGGCATTGGATATTTTCTGTTCTATGTTGTTTATTGTGTGGCAACAATAATGTTATATATTAATAGATCTGGATTTTGCACAGTGATACCAATTTGGTTTTAATTTTGTATTTTAATTTTTTTATTTGTAAAAATGGAAAAGGGGCGTGTTTAGAACTTTTGATATTTTTTAAGCTTTTACAATTTATTTTCAGACCTCCTAGGGTACTTGAGCACTAGGGGGCACAATCACTTGTACACTAATCTGCAATAGTAAATACATTCTTCAACATTGAAATTGCCTCAAAAAGAAAGTCTTGGATTTATGGAAATTACGAGATCAATAGACATGCTAATTATATGGAAATTATTTTAAAAAAAAGGAACAAAAGTATTCACAACATCACGATTTACATACCTTGACATGCTATCCATAGGTTACTAGTGGTTGTTGGAGAGAGCTATGCCACACTGAATGCACTTGGACACTCAAATCCTTAAAATTGGCTGCTGGTAGCTCCTTTTGCAATTGCTGACCTATGAGCTCCCAGATGTGCTCAGAGGGAATCAAGTCGGGAGACTCTACAGACCATAGTACCATGTTTAGGTCATGCAGGCTACCCATTGTAGCATGAACAACAGGCATCTGCTGGGAAATGGTGGTAGCACTGGTTCCATGACCAAATCAATGTAATGCCAAGCTGTAAGTGTACCTAAAATAAAGAATAGAGGGATCCAGCTACCATACATTGTCACCCCACACCATAATCCCAGTTGTAGGACCGCTGTGAAGTTCCCTTGTGAAGGTCTCTTCATGATGTTGCCCAAGTGGTCTCCAGACCAATCTCCACCTACCATTGTTTTTGGACTCCTTGTTGAACGGAATAGTCCATCATTCCAGCCTCTATTGCCATCTTGCTGTTGTAATAGCCTTTAAGAGAGGTGGCATGGGGTCAGTTGAACAAGCTGGAAGTCTGACTCATAAGCTCTGTTTTGACACAGTTTTCCACCCTTTGCTCGGGATGTGACCTCCAATTTCACTTGCAGTACAGAATGGATTACTAAGCATCATTTTTTCACTCAGACGATCTGTCTATGGAAAGGTTCACCTTCCTGTATCTCTTGCTGTTACTCCAGTTTGTCGTTATTTTTCCTAACAAAGGACATGCAGCACTGAATTGGGTTGACATCTTGGCTGAGGCATGTAGTCATCTGCTGAAGAGATAAACCGAGGTGTCTTGGATTATGCCTCTCGGTTTGTGATAACTAACAGCACGTTAATGAATAGGAGGCATCGCACAATCCTCCCATACCACTTGATCCAATTTTTGAGGCTTTATGTGGTTAGGAAACTTTGCTTTCAATCTGGATTTTATGCTCTACACAAATGCCACAAACTATAACTATATTGATCATTTGCAGATTTCAGTGATATTTGCTACTTCTTGGCTATTCCTTATTGTTACACATTTAATGCTTAGGTGTGCATATTGCAGAATAGTGTACAATAATGGCTCTCATATTACATCCTGCCTGAGAAGAAAAAGGATGTAGGGCTTGCAGGCATTCATTAGGTCTACAGCTGCCATGAAAAGCTGTCAGTACCCTGCATTCTTGCCGTGGAGAAGCCGTTCGGGTGGATGAGGGGGGTGCATCATTTTCATAGCTTTGACTTCAGCATTTAAGTGGTTAAACAGCCTGAATCTGAGTTATCTCTAATCTCAGGCCAATGAAGGAAGTGCCAGCTGTAATTAACAGCTGTTGTCTACCATGTATGGAGCAGTTATGTCAAATGTCAGGAAGGAGTTAAATACCTATTTTAGTGGCACTTTTTGAACTGGTTAAAATAAGTGATTATTTCAATAATTCCAACAAAACCACTTGTAATAACTTGTGCTCATGTGATTGATCAGCTTTAAGGAGCCTCTTGTGCAGGTCAGAAATCGGGTACTGTGGTACACAGAGTCCTGTAGGGCTCCATACTGTGTACTTCTAAACGGTGCTCCAAAGACCAGTCATAGATTAGAGCATGCCACTAATCAGAGAGGAAAATCCTCCGAGTCTTCACATTAGTATGGACACCATGTGTTGAAGTGCAGCAGAGCCATAAAACCATAAGAATAAGAAAAATAATTACAGAAAAAATACAAATTCTGACGTGTATGCACAGCACAAGGAGAAATCTGCTTTACAGAATATCGTAATAATGTTTAGTCGCTGGCAGCTTTGCCATTGGTCTGCATCCGTTTGTATTAACAGGGCCTCTTGCATCCCACTTGTAAGGCTGGGTTGACATGCATTGGCAGCTGCACGTGGATGAAACCTCAACCGCATGCTGTGGCCAATATAAGTTTGGTGCTGATATCGCTGTTTCACCAGAGGCGTCTTAAAAGCATTATGGGCCCCTGGGCAGAACACTGCAGTGGGCCCTGTCCGAATACAGGACATCACACTAGGTCATGTTCCCAAGCACACCCATATTTTCACACCACTTATGTCTGGACACCGACAGCCTGCAGTCTACAAGACTGATTGGCAGGGAGCCTTTGGCTCCCTTCTCCACCGTGGTTTTTATTTGTTTGCACATCTTAAAAACATACAAACAGTAAAATAAGCAAAGTCAACCATGCATTATCCATGGTGTGTATACGGCCGGATGATGTGCATGTCACTTTCTCCCTGCCCGGCGTATTCGCCAAGCAGGGAGGAGAGACGGAATCCATAGTTTTCTATGCACAGATTGCACAGATTCCAGCCATATTGCAGCGCAGTAATGCATACTCATAGAGAACTATGGATTCCGTCTCTCCTCCCCGCTCGGCGAATATGCCGCGGGGGGAGAAAGTGACATGCACATTATCCCGGCGGGATACGCGCCGTGGATAATGCATGTCTATGGGGCCGGCGAGCTGCCGCCTCGGCCCCGCACCACCCCGTACTCAAGCCGTAATTGCGGGCGAAATCAGTCCCGCAATTATGGCTTGAATAAGCCGTGTGAACCCCGCCATAGAGGGATGTTCTGTAATAAAATATTAGTTAACATGGGTCTGTATAGTGTTCTTAAAAGGTGTCTATGTCTACCACCAAGCCTAGTTATTCTATTAAGTACATCTATGCCGGCATGGGAAGTCTTACAGTAATGCATTGTTATCTGACTTTTTTTTTTTTTAGTAGTTTCATGATTAAATTAATGAATTTCTATTTTCTGAAGAATCTAAAGCCCATTCTGTCAGCATGCCGAATCCATAGCAAAGTGTAATTTTAATATTACAAGAAAAAAAGGCTTATGAACATCAAAGAGAAGACTTCCGTCCTTGGGACTCCTCTTCATCACCTAGGACACTGAGCCTCTCTGACCATTTGGTAACTTGTCGACCATTTACTTATAGTTTAGGGTACAGAAACAAGGCCATACTCACAGCTCAAAGGCTGGAGGGAATCTGAACCCAGTAAAGAGGCAACACTGGCCCCTATGCTACTTGGGAAAAATAAACAGGTGCAGCTGATTGCTGAGCAGTAGCTCACATACCCCACCACTAGGGGAACAATTAGATTGCACATTAAATTGATACCTGTTCACACAGTATGCAGAAAAGCCACAGTATAATACATGGGGAGATTGCACAAATGCAAAATTACTGATAAGACAACCACTCACACACCTTATATGAGGAGGGTGGTTGCTGGTATTATCAGTTCATTGTAGTTAAGGGTAGCTTCTGCTGGTGCTGATGGCTAATTGATGGACGTATTAGTAACTAAAGGCCACATGTATGAAAACTTTCTAGTTCTAAAATACACTTTGTTGCCTGTAGCAACCAGAGCACCCTTTCATTTTTCCAGAGCACTATATGAAAAGAAAGGGGCCCTCTGGTTGTTATGGGCAAAAACAGAGTTTTAGACCTAGACAGTTTTCATACATGTGGCCCTAAATATGGGAGATTTAGATCATTGATGATTTTTTTTTTTATGTGACTACCCCTTTAAAGAACAGTACTAATTTATTTACAGCAAATAGTTAATCTCTGTCACAATAATCTAGGATCAACTATCTCTTCCAATGTCTTGGCGTGGAATTCATTGTGCTGTTCAGGAACACTCAGTAAATATCATGTTCATAAGGTGTGCTCTATTCAAAGTAGTGACACCAAATACCACCTTTGTTGTCTCCTGATAAATCTTTATTGCCGATCCTCATGATTCTGAAAGTTAGCACACATGATATTAAAACCTAATGCCTAATATTGCATAAGCTGCCTCTATGCACTTTAAAACAGTCCTGACCAGTCTAGGCATGAACTGCACAAGACCCCCAAATGTGTTCTGTAGTATCTGCCACCAGGAGGTAAGCAAAATGTCCTTTAACCCCTTCCGGCCGCAGCCTGTGTTTTTGTGACATTTGTTTTTTCCTCCACACCTTCCAAGAGCCATAACTTTTTTATTTTTCAATTTACATAAAAATATGAGGGCTTTTATTTTGCAGGACAAGATGTAGTTCCTAATGGTGTCATTCATTGTACCATAGATTATACTAGGAAAGCATAAACAAATTCTAAGTGTGGCAAAATGTGAAAAAAGCTTACTTGTGATATGTTTGCGAGGGTTTTGCTTTTACAGCATTCACTCTTTGGTACAAATGACGTGTTATCTGTATATTACCGAATGATATGAATCTGACAATACCAAACATGTAAGGTTTTCATTATGTTTTGGTACTGTAAAAAACTCCTAACTTCTACCTATGGACTTGAGTGGGGGTGCATTTTGGGTTAGCTGAAGTGTACTTTTTATTGGTAACCATTTGAAATTCATGGCATTTTTGGTCTCCTTTATTTCAAATTTTAGGGTACATGAAATGACCCCCCCCCCCAAAAAAAAAAATTATTTCACTTTTTCATTATTTTATTTTTTTACATGTAAAATGGCAATACAGGGTTAATCAAATTTTTAATGTGTATGTAGATACTCCATGCTGTTTAACCCCTTAGATGCCATGACAATTGTGGCCTCTAAGTGAATGACATATTGTGTTGCACACTGTTTCTCACTCCAATCAAGACCCCTGTGGCTAGATCACCCGATTGGTTTACGTTTTTATGATGGCTCGAAGGCTTCTGAAGGCTTCCATTGCCGCCATATTTTCTATGTTACTACCCCAGGCAGGAAGTAGCAAGACCATTATCTTTGTGCACCCTATTGCATTGTTTATATAATGCAATAAGCTGTATCAAGGATCGTGCCCCTAGTGGTCAAGCACTCTAGGGGCAGTCAATGTTAAAAGTAAAAAAATATATAAATAATGTTTAAAATCTAAATATGTATTATATATCTACCCACGGAGGTCATCGGATTTTACAAAATGTTCCTAAAACCACTGGTGCCCAAAAAACGAACAGAAAAAAAACACCTGTGTAGTCTATGTGAACTTTTTTCACAAAATGCCAGTCTTTTTTTGTTCATAAGGAGGCGGCTTTTGCTTCATGTTCCAGTTTTGATGCTCAACTGAACTGCCAGTTGTAGGCGATTTTGGTGGTGGAAAGGGATCAATATGGGCACTCTGAGCAGTCTGTAACTATGTACCACTGTACACAGTAAACCACAATGTGGCCAGCACGTCCTTCTGAAGCTTCAGGCGTGTAGTGATGCAGACACTACATGCCGCTATATGCTACCACTATGTTCGTGTGAACATACCTAAGAAGTATGGCTAAGTTCTGTGTACCCTCAAAGTGTGTTCTCATCATGCTGTTTTACAGAGCCACTACTAGCTTCAGGCTCATTCTTCCTGGCTAGGCTGTGAGCGGGACTATAGCAGTGATTGGCATATCAGCTCTGCTATTCCTAGCTGAGCCTGTTACAGTGAGATGACTGCTGGAGGTTTAGAAACTGAATTGCAGCTCTAAGAGTGCGTTTACACAGTAAAGACCAAATACCGGTCAGAAATGCAAACTGGTATTTGGTCTTTTTTGGCATGTAATGGCACGTCTTTTGTCCACAGTTTGCGGATTCAAGCCATCTCCCTTCGCACCCACATGTTCATGTTCTGCCTGAAACCCAGGTGGAAGAATGAACATGTCCTAAGTTTTTTGGACCGCTGATGGTGTGAAAAACCGTCCAGCGGAAAATCGTTGCTGGTCAGTTTTCAGACAGTTTGTAAAGCCGCAAACCGTCTGAAAAACCGACCAATAACCGGTGCCGTGGGGACAAGCCCTTAGGCTTAAAACTTGTCATTAAGTAAACAAGCTCCTGTGCAAGAGAGAAGACTCAGTTGGGAGTGACATCACCATTGTCAGAATGCTGCTTAGATCAATCATATAAGGAAGAGCAGAGAGAGGTGGTTGGTAACCAAGAGAAACTTGATTGCAGAGGCGTAACTTTAAGCTCCTTGGCCCAGGTGCAAAAAGTGAAATACGGGCTCCCTCCCACCACGTCCTATTAACAGTACTGGTGTCCTCTTATGTCGCAGAGGGGCTTTTGGACTCCCTCCGGCTGCAGGGCCCGGTAGTGACTTCTACCTCTGTACCCCCTGTAGCTACACCCATGGCTTGATTGATGAAATCTTTATCTCCTGAACAACACAAAATCAAAACAGCAATGTATTTGGTAATAGTCTTCATTTACCTACCTGTTAAAAACTAATTATTGTGGTGAGAAAACCCCATTAAGCTTACACGGGCTTCTTGGCACACTGGGGGTGTCCCCCGTGGGCCTGTCCAAGGCTGCTTGTTTTAACTACTGTGACTTTCTGATTGCTGGTTTATTTTATGATCACTGGTTTATTTTGCTATTTTTTTGTTTCTATTTATTATTTCATTGGTTTGACATTACGGTGTTTATTTTTTTACTGCTGTGACATCAATTTGTGCATCATCCTCAGGGCTTAAGGCTATGTTCACACAGCTTAAATTGGCACGTATTTCAGCCCGTATTTCGCGTACTGCGCTCAATATGGGCCGAGATATGTCCCAATAATTACGGTAATCCACAGAGAACTATGGATTACGTCTCCTCTCCCCGCTCGCACAATACGCTGCGGGGGGAGATAAGTGTCAATTACTAGGAGCGAATACGCGCCGCTAGTAATGAATGTCTGCCCTGCGCAAGCTCCCGAAGTCCCGGCGTAATTGCGGGGTGTAATTATGCCCTGCAATTATGCCGTGTGAACATAGCCTTAGTGTCATGTGATACAAACTAGGTCGTAGCCTGAGGCAAACATTACTAAATGTACTTTTAAGGGGGACTATTGGCTCACAAAGCAAGTGGATCACTGCAATGGTTGTTGCTTGATACCCATGTGTTCCTATGACACTTATATCCAAAGAGTGAGGAATATGAAAGAGGTATCATAAGTCCTGGCATTAGTGAGAAAAGCAGTACAAAATGTGCGTCCATACTTGACCATGCCAGTCCAACAGTGCATACACCTTAGCCTATAGGAAGCTTGAAAGGATGTGGAGGAATGAAAACTACAGTGTTGCAATATGTAAGCACTTATTTACTGATAACAGTGGTATACTTTGATAGTGCATCTCTTTTTGTGTGTGTGATTTATTATACGTTAACGTCCGGGGGTCTCCAACCTACCGTATATACTTGAGTATAAGCCGACCTGAATATAAGCCGAGGGAAAACTTATTGACTCGAGTATAAACGTAGGGTGGGAAATGCAGCAGCTACTGGTAAATTAACGCCACTCAAATGTTAGACACGTATTGATATTAGTGAATTGCGATTCTTTGATTGTTTACACAATAGGATCATACTGAACACTGGTCATTTAAAAAGATACTATCTACACACAAAAATAACACATATTTATATAGGCAGGATAATGTCCCCTGTAGACAGGTAAATGTCCCCATAGGCATGTATAGGCAGGTAAATGTCCCCATAGGCAGGTATAGGCAGGTAAATGTCCCCATAGGCAGGTTTAGGCAGGTAAATGTCCCCCATAGGCAGGTAAATGTCCCCCATAGGCAGGTATAGGCAGGTAAATGTCCCCCATAGGCAGGTATAGGCAGGTAAATGTCCCCCATAGGCAGGTAAATGTCCCCCATAGGCAGGGTTTTCAGGTTGGCGTTAAAAAAAAATATATATACCAGTACTGACCTCTCTCCCCTGCTGCTCTGACAAGGCTCTCCCTGCGCTCCGTCTTCTTCCCGGAACAGAGGCAGTGATGTGAACAGGCTGCACAGGCATGTGAATTCACATGGCGTGTACCTGTGCATGCCGCTATACGACTGTTGTTGAAAGGAGATGCTGGCCAGTGTGTACTTTGAGCAGCGCTACGCCCCGGCATCCTATACTTTCCCTTTCCCGAAAGTAGTGACATGTCTTTTTACGTGCACATACTGTGCGCCAGGGAAAACATAAGGTACTCATTGCACTCGGTGCCAATTACAATGCAACATATTTATAAGACGCTGTGCAATACTTTCATACATATTGATGAATTCTACACTAGCCTAATGAAACGTAGCACTATCTAGTTTGAGACAGTTTTAACACATCATGTGTTACTACTTTGCGTCTGTTCTATTGTTAAACCTTGATTCCTTCACTACTTCTTGTCAGAGGATCGGCAATCATGTAATTGAGAGCTGGCAGCTTCTTTTATTAAAGCCCCTTGTGGGAGCTGGAGGAAACCTTCAGTCATATGGAAGTGGAAGTTTCTGTATCATGTGATTGAGGAGCAGATTTGGGGCATCTTCCATAGGAGAAGTAATTTAGTGAATAGCTTGGGTGAAATCAATGCTATATTTCTGTGGAGGAATAACCCTTTAAATAATATTATTTTCTTGTGATCCATTAACTTTTTTATTTTTTAATTCTCAATACATTAGTGAATTTGCTCTGTGAATTTAGTTAAGAACCTTCGTTTATACTTCATCTACTTTTTTTTTTTAATGAAAGTTGACGGAATCCCTTAATTTTTTTATTTCAGGACATGGAAAGTATTGCATCATTGTAATCTCTAGCCTCCCACACACAAACTGCTTATGCGAGTACATGCATTTCATATTTTAAGGTTGTATGCAGATGTTCCTACTTCCTGAATTGTTTAGTATAATAGAGACTTTCATAGTGTAATGGTGGTTGCTACCTCTGGTTTGTTAGATCATGTAGATCTTGCTCAGAAACCACTTCCTGCAGGCTTTGACCGCTTACAAGAATTATTTATCCTACAGCAGTTCTTTTTGACTGTTTTGCAGATAGAAGTAACTGAAAGAGTGAAAGAGGTTGATGTTATTTTTTTTATTTTTATTTTTTAGTAAAGAATAGTAATGTGTCGGTCTGTTATATTTCTGAACACTAGAATATTTTTCCCCTTACGATTATGCAATATTTTCACCAGCAAATAGGAATATAAGAATTAACAATATCATTCATACACTGGATTCACACACAGCTCTTGGGAAAGTTTTGTATATTTTTTGTTGGTTTTTTAGTGCTTTTGGTCAAAATCAGTTCATTGTGGACTACTGGATGGATTTTCTATTAGGGTCCGTCCACAGTTTCTAGGTCGGATTTTCAGATGGTTTGCGGATTTGGAAACCGTCTGAAAACTGACCAGAAACTATTTCCATAGACTTTGAAAGAAAATCCATTCAGTTATCTACACTGAACGTATTTTCAGCCAGCGTTCCTAAAAACTTGGGGTATCTACAATCAAGAAAAATACACATTGGTCAAGAAAAATACACATTTCTAAAGAAGTCACATGCTGTTGATAAGGCCACATTCACACCACGTTTTGTGGCTCCATTGATGGTCTTTTATGGTATCTTAGCCAAAGGGATATACGGAGCAAACATATTGGGCCTCATTTGTCAAAACTAACAGTGAGGCTGTCTATGTTTGGAAGCTCAGCTTCCATTTTTAGAGCTAGTATGGTAAAATGAAAGCTGAGCTCTGATTGCAGTTTTACTCTCAGACCGTTTTCCTAAATGAGGCCCACTCTGTTTTGGATTATGTCTGCTCTATTTCATAAATCTATATATTCTGCGTGCCAGACATAGAAGCGTGGTTATAATCCTGTAATAGAGCACACATAGTCCAAGAGAGACTGTTTCCTATGACTGCACTGCAGTATACATCAAGATTCATTTTCCATGGTATCTGGATGGATACCGACGACAGAGCCATAAATTGGGATGTAAATGGGGTCTTAATATTGTGCAGCTACTGAGCACTGATATGCTTGATATACTTATGTGTTCTACTACGCCCACGTGGCATGGGATTTTCGTTGTTTTTTCTGACGGTTTGCGAATTTGGAAACCGTCTGAAAACCAATTGTTAACCATCTCCATAGACTTAAAGAATACGTCCACACAGCACATGTAAAATGCTGGTCAGATTCTGTTTAAGAATCCGACCGCTTTTTTATCGTCTTTTCAAAGGTTTTGGAGGACGGGTCTGTCTGCAGTTTGTGGATCCACCCATCCCCCATAACCAATGAATTTGCACACCTTCTGCCCAAAAACCAGGCAGAAGATTGAGCATGCCCCAAGTTTTTAGGAACACTGGCTGAAAATCAGTTCAGTGTAGATAACTGAATTGATTTTCTTTAAAAGTCTATGGAAAAAATTCCTTGTCAGTTTTCAGACTGTTTCCAAATCCGCAAACCATCTGAAAATCTGACCAAGAAACTGTGGACACACTGAACTGATTTTCTAAAAACTTGCAACATGCACAATCTTTTGCCCAGTTTTCAGACTGAAAATTACCATTGAAGTCAATGGGAATCGAGAAGAAAGTCAGTGAACGGTTTTTTAAACTTTTTTTGGACAGGTTTAGGAATTTGGAAAAAAAGTGAAGAATAATGCACCATAGGTCCCACCGATAGTGGATGTGGTTATGCAGGACCTTTTGCACTTTTTTTAACGCAGGAAGGTCCTGCAAATACTCCCATTTCTCGTTGGTGAACTTTAATGCATGGAAGCTCAGGCTGCTGATCCTTGCTGCTACTGGAAGTAGAAGTTGCGGTTGTAAGCGCTGAACTCATTTTTGTTAGATTTTTTTTGGAGCACACAACCACGACGTGTGGCTGAGATGTAACCAAAATGGCCACTGGAAGCTTAGGGAGTGACCACTGGGTGGAGATTTAAATCACATGGTTTCTTGCATCAATCAAGAATGCATTTGCACTCCGTACACTTTTTCTGCTAGAAAAATCAGTCCACAAACCACTCAAAATCAGTCCAAAAAACTAAAACTCTCTAAAGACCAAGCAGTTTTTGTCACAAAATCTATTCAAAATACTTAACAGATGGCTGGTTATGCTTTGTCCAAAACTGAGCTGTTTTTGTCCTATACCATGTGGCTGTAGCTTGACCTTTTGTAGCTCACTTGTCTGAGCAGGTAAGTCACATGTTATTTTTCCTCCTTAAAAAATGCCATGTTGTTTGCAGCGCAAATCGAATTTCTGCTGTGCATTTCATTTTTTCCTCATGCAGATTTCAACACGTTTTAGGATGTGTAGTTGCCCCATCCACTATCTTGCAAGTCCTGGCAAAGAAAGAAAGGATCCAGCACCATTTATTGGTTTTCTATAAAATTTCCCATGAACCACAGAGTGCAGATTACTGATACATTTCAGGCAAACATGCCCTTAGCCATAGCATGATTTGACTAAGGACATGTCTGCCTGAAATGCGTCAGAAACTCTGCACTCAGTATTTTGTGGGAAATTTGGTGGAAAATCAGTAACTGGTGTCTTTGGGGAAAGCTGGATCTTTTTATTTCTAAATGCAATTCCTAGTTCCTACTGCATTTGTGCAATACAAACTTGAGGAAAATGCATACATGATTGACAGGTGTATATATACTGTTTTTATACAATGTGGATTTAGAATCTGTAACCATAAAAATACACATTGTGAACTGAGGCACTTATTCCCATTGAAAATGGTGGGGCACTGTAGTTGTAGTTTTTAATGTATTTTAGCTGTCTAAACGTTTATTTTACCCACCTACCTTCTTGTAACAAAAATGAACTGTGAATCAGCCGTCTAGTCTGTAGGGCATCCAGTAAACCAGCATAAGGGTGCATTCCCAAGGCAAAAAACAAATTACCAGTTGGATTTTCCAGCTGTAATTTTGTTTTTTTTGGCATGTAGGGGGATGGCTTTTGTCAAGCCGTCCCCCTTCAGACCCACAAGTTTATGTTCTGCCCGAACGGAAGAATGAACATGTTCTAAATTTTTCAAAAAACGTCCAGCGGAAAATCCGTGCAAGTCTATGGGAAGGGTTGCATGTTGTTTTTCAGATGGTTTCTAAAAACGTAAACCGTCTGAAAAACCAACCATGCAATACCATGCTGCGGGGACAAGTCCTAATGGAGTCAATAAACATACGCCTTTTAATGGCCAGTTTAGAATCAAATGCCCTAAAAGTATAGTGCATAGCCCTCTGCTTTAAATCTACAACATCCAACAGGATACCCCAAAGCAAAGACAAAAAGATAAAATTAGATATCATAACAATAAGAGGATATTTTGTGCATTTTTAGAAGTTGCTGGTAAAAGAAATGCTAACAGTACATTTCCTAACATCTCTCGTACTTCTGTTGTCAAATGTACACAAAAAAAATACAGCCATGGAGACTAACAAGACCTGGTGTAAAACAAAAACCGGGATCTGGATCTTCCTCAGCGACAGTGCAACGGGGAGTAAAAACTAAGATGACGTATCACAAACCAATGCAGGTTATTTGTCGTCATGTCATTTAGTTGTATTTGCCACTGTATCTGACAATGAAGGAATTGTCTTCTATTGGTCAAATGATAAACATAATAATAGTAATCTTTATTTACATAGCTACTATATATAGCATCAATGTATTACACAGCAGATAACAATAGCAAGGGTACATATACAAATAATCAGATGTTTACATATTAACAGATTAACAGTTCATACTACAAGCATGGCTGTTTTAACAATTTGGTGAGCAAAGCTTTTATGAGAAATTCCCCCATCCCCCAGTAGCAATGGGCCCATGCTCCACATTGCCCATCTTCAGAAAGTTGGGCTACAAGGCTTTTCTCTCCTTAGCTATTCTCTTGGTGTAGAAGCTCTGCCACTCACAAGACTCTGTCTTCTTGCCTTGTTCCATGCTGAGCCAACTCTCCATTCCTACACTGTTTTATATTTTCCACCAAGTGGACCCTATGTCCTCCCACTCAAGTACAAGACCAGAATGGATGCCTCGTCCTTTCCTTACAGCATGCTAGCTGGCATATACAGTGCTCCCCTGTTATAAGTTTGTTTCAACTGTATCTTCATCCAGAGTATGCAAACACAATGGAAAACAGAGCTTCTGCCCAGGGTGGACCTCCTATAGGAGTCCTGTTTGCCCTATGGTTAAAGAGAACCTGACAAAAGGTGTGAAGGCTCTGCTTGCATCATATAGTTTGTAAGGCTGAAAAAAAGACATGTCCATCCAGTTCAGTCTATTGTCCTACAGTGTTGATCCAGAGGAAGACAACCTCCCAATGAAGTAGAAACCAAATCCCTGGATCAACGCCCCTTCTCCAGAATCCTAGTCACTATAACTTGTTATATTATTACGCTCTAGAAATGCATCCAGACCCTTTTGGAACCCTGTTATTGAATTCACCATGACAAGTTCCTCTGGCAGAGAGATCCTCAGTCTCACTGCTCTTACAGTAAAAAATCCCTTTCTATGCCTATATAGAAACCCTCTTTCCCCTAGGCATAGAGGATGCCCCCTTGTTCTGGATACAGTCCTAGGTATAAATAGTTCTTGGGAGAGATCTCTATATTGACCTTTGATATATTTAAACATATTTATTATGTTCCCCTGAAGCAATCTTTTCTGTAAACTAAATAACCCCAATCTTGCTAATCTTTCTGGGTATTGTAGTCCACCCAGTCCTTTTATTTTTTCGTTACCCACCTTTGAACCTGCTCCAGCTATACAATGTCTTTCCTGTGCACAGATGCGCCAAACTGCTCACACTATTCTATGTGCGATCTGACTAGGGATTCGGGTATCAGTCACTTGATGCTGCAGCCAATCACTGGTCTCTGCAGCCATATACTTTTCATACAGGGAGAGACCTCTTAAGAAGAGAATGGCTGCACTAGAATTGAGCAGACTTCGTAGGCGAGTTTTTTTCCTATATTAAAAGACTTCTGACAGGCAGAGTCTTTTTTTAAAGAATTGGAAAACCCATTGAATGTGTAAAGATGTCATTAGGGTTTCATTAAGAAATAGAAGAGGTGGTGTACCCCTACTTATGAACAATCTTTATTAGTTCGAGCAAGTAGTCATGTAATTCTATGTTTCCTGCAGTTGTTTGTAGCTGCCATGATGTTGTTGAACTGCTTCCTAGAGAGACCTGAGTTTGGAGAAGGGTTTTTAATCTAGTCAATTTCATTACAAGTATTCTCTGTAACCAGTGTTGGACTGAGGTGCCTGTAGCCCACCAGTGGAATTTTATTCTGGGGACCCACCTGTGGAGTTTTTTGTGCCCACCTGTGGAGTTGATTATTGGGCCCACCTGTGGCGTTGCCTCTTGTTTTTTTGCCTCTTTCTCTGCCACTTCCAAGGATGTATATACAATTTAATAGAAACTCCAGGCCTACCATGCTCATGGGACCTCTGGATGTTTCCCCTGCTCTCCTATGATCTAAGCCTGCCTGTAACCTGCTTTACGTCTATGACATGGACATGACATGGTAGCACATGTCAGTACAGCACAGTACTACCCCCCAGGCTACAGTCATCAGCGATCACAACATCTAAGGGCGACATGTTCAATTAGGGCTGAACCATTTTTTGGTGCATTTGGCACCAAAAACGCTGTATTCTCTATATAAATGAACTGTTGTACACCAAAACTAGGCGCATTTGACACTTTTGAATGCACCTAAAGTAGGCGCATCAAATATGCTAGCAATGGTATGCTATGCGCCTTTTTTTGGTATACGCCTGAATTAAGCGCATTAAATGTGCTATACAAGGCATACCACATGCCAGATTTTTGGCAGGTTTATTGATTCAGGCGCATTATACACTCATTTAATGCACCTTAAAACTGGTGTGGAAGCGCCTCTTTTCTGACATGTCGCCCTAAATGTTTACACAAAGGAAGGTCACTTGCTGTGTCACCTAATTCCCAAGAACCCACTTAACAACACTATGACAGAATTAGTGTATCTCGTTCACCCCACCTCACCAACAATGGAATAGAAAGTAATTCAAATTTATATGTACCCCAAATATGGTGACACAATACAAAATTTTTGATATCAATGTGAATGTACCAACCAGCAGTATAAAAAGTCATTTATAATTTATTAAATGACTGTATAATATTAAATTAAATGATACATTAAATGACTGTATAATTCGCCTGAATAAATAAACCTGCCAAAATCTAGCGTGTGGTATGCCTTGTATAGCATATTTAATGCGCCTAATTCAGGCAGTATGAATGGCTTGAAAAATTGTTGGAATTGTTGCTTCTTGTTTAAGCCATTTCTCAATTAAATTGAATGTAAAGCAAGGAAAGAGTTGCATGTACAATGAAATGATACCAATGAAAACATGAATTTGTCCTGCAAACAGCAAAATAGTAAAACAGCTGGGTGATAGGAAAAAAAGTATTATAGCTTTAAGAATAAAGGAGCTTAAAAACATGATTTTTTTTTTCTTTTATTAAGTTTTTTTGTGTAAAAGTAGTAAAATATAGTTCTGTATCACTGTACTTATACAAGATGCAGGGTACTGTTAACATGTCCCAACTAACACATAATAAACGTTTTTCAATACACTTTATTAAAAATATAACCTGTTCTGAAAAACAGCTGATATATGGCTGTATCAAATGAAAAATGTAAACATTACAGCTTTTGAAAGTCCCATGACATTTCTGAGCAAGGAAATATCAAAAGAGCAATATATTTAGAAAAAGTCTTCAATTATCTATCCCTACACATTAAAAGCTAATCATTGTCGTGAGAAAACCCCTTTAGGCAGTAATAGGACAATTATTTTCTACAGCTGCATTTACCACACAGTCATGTCACCAGACAGGGGCTTGGCAGGTGACCCACTGTGTGGTGCAGCAGGTGTATGTGGATATAAAGCCTACCATTGTGGGTTTGCTGGGATATGTAGTACACAAGTACACCAAATTTAACCACAGAGACTTCTCAACTTGGGTTTCAAAGGCTTTACCCATGGCATCACACGTAGGGTATATTGACATGGCTTCTTGCGGTGCGTACCCATGCACCGCAAAACCCAGAGTGTTTTAGACCAGCGCATACTTTTAAAGCACGAGGGAGGGAGGAGGGTGGGGGAGATGGCCCCATTCACTTTCAATATCCCTGGCGTGTAAGCACTGGGAAGAAGTGGCATGTAATTTCTTTCACTTGTCACACAGTATGCGTTGGGGAAGACAGAGGGTAATCTTAACTCTCTATGAGAGCTATGATTACCGTAGTTTACATTTACTACCCAGTTTTGTGCTGCAATTAGGTGAGGGAGATTCAGAAGTCCCAGCGCCCCAAGTTGAAACGAGACCGGGCGGAACAACGTAGAGGTGGCGGAGGCAGGTCCGACACTGGTCCCACCCCCTATGTAGCCATACCTTAAGTAATAAAAAATACATAGTGCCCTACCCGAGATGACCCTACATATGATTGCCCATTTAAAATTAAACTAGCCCATGATCATTTTGCAAAAGTCTGTAGTGAGAAAATCCCTTTAAGGACATGTCCCCATGGCTCGGGTTTTCGGCCGGATTTTCAGTCGGTTTGCGGTTTTTCAGACCGCCTAAAAAACTGGCCGAAAACTAGCACAATGGTGTTCTATGGAAAACCCGTGCAGCAGTCCCCACTGCACGGTTTTTCCGTCCGGCGGTTTTTCCGTACGGCGGTTTTTCTGTACGGCGGTTTTTCCGTCCGGCGGTCCAGCCGCAAAACATTGTGCTAGCACAATCTTCCGTCGGAATCTGTGCAAGCCAATGTGAAGGGGGAGGGTTTTTCTCCGCTCATTGCGGAGAGAAGCCACCCCCCCCCCCCGCGGCCATGGGGACGGCCGCAAAACAGGACAAATGCCGGCTGGCAAACCGACTGGTATTTGTCCTGTGCCGTGAGAACGCGCCCTAACATTTTCGGTCTAATAATGAACTTTATCATAGTAGTCACTAAAAAACAAACATAGG
This sequence comes from Phyllomedusa bahiana, assembly GCA_025379985.1. NCBI lineage: Eukaryota > Metazoa > Chordata > Amphibia > Anura > Hylidae > Phyllomedusa > Phyllomedusa bahiana. Next base: position 62,587 of record JAODAL010004984.1, read on the forward strand.
TAATCCAATAATTGTTTACACAACATTTAAAATATTTACAGTAGGCCATATGTTACATCATATTAACAGAATGTTATCCTAGTATAGCACTGTAATGTTAATCATTCAATTATAATAGTTTATTAATAAATCTCTCCCTCTCTATATGTGTGGTGTGTATATATATAAATTATACATATTATATATATATATATATATATATATATATATATATATATATATATTGTGGCAGAGCGACCCCCAATAGTCGCAGGTTTCTGCCACTAGAGGGTGTGCAGTGGGAGACCTGCTGCAGATGCGCCACTGGTCTCGGTGGGGAAAAGCCACCTATATTGTGTCAGTAATGATATAGTACTGATACTTACAGAAGCGGCTAGAATAGCTGCAAGGCAGCTATGTATGGGGTGGCTTTTCCGGGACAGCTATAGTGTCTGGTGGGTGCATTCCAGGTCCCCATGTTTCATGTCTGGTTTTGGGCAAGTCCATGGAGATGATCAGGTGATCAGGGGGCTTGGTCTGCCACCTGGAAGGTGCAGCAGTGGAGCTGGAGAGAGCTCTGGCCCCCCCAGAGGCTGAAGGGAAGACTGATACTGGTGTGTATTGGTGGTGTTGGATACTAGGTTCCGACCCCCTGAGTAGAGAGGGACTGCTTATGTGTACTTGGTGGCCAGACGGCCTAAGGTTTCGTTTTCTGTTACTGTGCTAATAAAGCTGGCTGTGGCCAGTTTAAACCAGAAGCCTCTGTCAGTGTGCCATCCGGTCAACCCAAGCGGCGATCCGTGAGCAAAAGTACCCCCAGGACGGTCCAGGAGGATGTCCGAACGCAAGTGAGGCGTCATATTTGGTGGAAGATGCTGTGGGCATAAGGCACGAACTTGGCAAGATTGGTGCAGTGGCGCAAAAGTTGGGCACAAGATGTGGTGCCTGACGTGGCATGGACTGTGCATAATTTTTGCTGGTATATACTGCATAGTGTTGGTGCTGCAGTGCAAAATGAAGTCTTGCTGCAGCAAGATTGAAAGGGCCAGGGGCCTGATTATGAAGCAGTGCTTATAAGAGACTGTAAGGAACACACTCGCAAATAGGCTGCATCCTGTGGTGTGAAAGGACTGTGCTGGTGCCTGAAATTTTTTCCGTTTCACCATGGAGGAACTTGCCCAGCTGAAGCAGTCTATGAAGGAGTCTGAGCAGCTGACTGCCATCATGCGGAAGGAGAATGAGAAGCTCCATGCAGGGTTGGAGGCAGAACATGAGACGATAAAGGCCATTTTCAACCCTCTTCCACAGTCTGGGGTTAATGGACTTACCTCAATCCAAACAGCCTTGCTAGCTGGGAGTCCAGAGGAAAAGTTCGAAAAAACAGATGCCAAGGATAAACAGCCAGAATGGTGCAGCGGGTGCTTACAAGTAGACATGTGCTGGAGAGGCTGTCCGGTTGCCAAGAGTCCCTGGGTTCCAAGGAAAACACAGTCGTCCAGAGCCGTGGATGTGGTTGTTGCACGGAGCAACCAAACTCAGCAGCAGGAGCCATGTTGGATGTGCCACAGAGCAGAGGGATGTGCACCTGACTGCCCTCTCAGGAGGAGGCCGGAGAGGAGGCAGCTGCAAGCCCTGGAGCTCCAGGTGGATGCAGCCCCACCCCAGGCTGACATGGACAGTCAGCAGAAGCGATCCAGACTGAACCCAGCCATCATACCTGGTAAGACTGCTCCAGTGGGGTTGGTTATGTGCTATGGGACTGTAGGTCATATGCATGATCTATGTATGGACTTGGCTGAGCTAGACGGAGGCCCAAATATGATGCCAAGCCAGAAGAGTCCAGAGAGCAGCGGGACTGTGAGAAATGGACTGGTAAAGTCTGATGGACTCAATGTATTACATACGGTGTTGCCTGTGGGAGATGGTAACCCCACTGTTACTTCCAGTGTGATAAATGCTATGCCTGTGTTCCATGACCAGGTCGCACAGCATGAGCAGGGGGATGTTAACTGTGTGACAGAGTTAGCTCCAGTTACTGCGCCCCTGTGTGAACAAGGTGCTGCAGCGTGTGAACTAGTTGCTAAAGAAACTGCAGCCAGAGCCGTAGAGGGGATTAGCTTTAGTGTGCCCTTAGAGCAGGGGTCCCCAACTCCAGTCCTCAAGGCCCACCAACATGTCAAGTTTTCTGGGTTTCCTTATCATTGCACAGGTGATCTAATTATTCTGCACAGGTGATGGAATTATTGTCAGTGCATTCTGTGGGAGATCCTGAAAACATGAGCTGTTGGTGGGTCTTGAGGACTGGAGTTGGGGAACACTGCCTTAGAGGTTATGGCTCGGTATAGCACAATGAGTGCAGGTGATGTATGTCTGAGGATTGATTGCAATCCTGAGAGTTCTGCTGTCAATACAGTTTCCTGCAGAGCTGATCTGGTCGCCAGTAGCAATAAGGCGTAGTCTGGTGGTGTGGAAAAGGTGATTGAGTTGCCTGGTGTGAACACGGCCAGTGTGTTGTCTGAAAGGGGGAAGGCAAATCCTGAAAAAGAGGGCTCTGCTGCCATGTATGAGGAGACTAGTAGTAAGAGTGTGAATGGGCTGGTTATTTACCAAGGGGAAAAAACAATCTGTGAAGAGTCTCAGTTGCAGTGTGTGAGTGGACGTTGTAGTGACAGTGATGAAAATACTTGTCTAGAGAAAATGTGTGCCAAGGCAGATTTTGCATGTAGCCCTGAGCAATGTATCCCAGAGAGGATGCTCTGTGATAGAGATCTGGATTGTAGCACTGCAGGGAATGATGAGAATGGTCGTGCTGTGACCTGTAGTCTACCTGAGGTCACTTGTTCCCATGGTTGCTGTATTTCCAGTAACTTTTACTGCAGTGGTCAGAAAGAGTGCAGTGATGGTAGTGAAGCAAAATGTGAGCCGCTAGACCAAGTAAAGAAGAGGGTTTGCTCAGGCACTAGTGAGGGGCAGGTGAGCGTACTTGAATCCTCAGATGGAAAAGAGGTGCCTGGTTCTGAGGCAGCTGATACATTTTTCACAGAGGTTATGGAGGAAAATGTTAGCCGTATCACAGAGGTGTTATGTCCGGCAGTATGTGGAGACCTACAAGTGGGTGCCCTCAGCAGCCAGATGTCCACTGCACCTACTGGTGTTTAAAGTGTCATTGAGTTGCCTAATGTGAACACAGCAAGTTTGGTGTATATGTGGGGGAACCATAAAGGGAGGGTTCCGGGTTTGGCTTTAAAATGTTTGCCCCAAATTTTTTAAATATGTTGGCCCCTAAACTCCATTGCACAATGTGAATTTAAAACTTTTACAAGAAAATAGGATTTTCCCCGATAGGGGTTTGGGACCGTTCTCCTTTAGAGACTGTTACGGGGGAAAATTGGGGCCCTCTGGCGTTTAGGGGGAAATCCCAAAGGTAATTTTGGGCCGGGTGGGAACCCTGCATTCCCGCATGCAGGGTTAGGGGGGCCCACAGTGGATCCTAGCCAAAGGAATTTTATATTTCGAAAAAAAAAAATTCCCAGCTGTGCTTGCAAAAAGTATAACCCCAAAATTTTTATTCGGGGGGAAAGGAAAAAATAAACAGGAAAAACGGGTAAAAATTCAAATTTTTTTCAGGCCTTGTGCATATCCGGCCCCTTAGTCGGGGAGGACTTCTTTCCCAATCAAACGTCCTCCCATTTTTCCTACGGGGATGATATTTTGAAAAAAATTTGGGAGATTTTAAATTAAAAAGAAATGCTTTTGAGGTCATGTTATTGAATATAATTACCTTCAAAGGAACTTTCCCATTTAAAAAATGTTTTTTCGGGATTGCAAAGGACACAGTTTAAAGGCATTTTTTATCTTCCAATGTTTTTTGATGTATCCAAAAGAAAAACTAAATTTAAAATTGCAAAGACATAGAGGGAGTTTTAGAGAATGAAGGGGGAAAAAAGTCTTGGGGAACCCAGAGGATTATGAGAAGGGTAAAGGGTATAATTGGCAAGGCCACAAAACCAAGGTAATTCACCCTGGGGAAAAAGGTTTCAAAGGTTTAATCGTCCTGGGTTTTGGTTATAAAAAAAACATTGGATTCAGATTCAACAATGAATCCGCAGGTCTGATTTTTTAAAAGATTCGGGGACAAAAAGGGAGGAGAAACTTCAGGAGGGGCGGTAAAAAAAACCCCGCAGCCCCCAAAAAAAAAGGAATAAAAAAGGGCGGGGATGAAAAAAAGGGGGGAAATGGGTGAAAACCAACTCCCAAAGGGGGCCCATCCCCAGAAAATAAATAATGAGGTAAATTTGGTTGTAAATATTTCTTTCCATTTTTTGCCCGATTTTTAAAAGATTCGTTTTTTACTTAAAAAGAGGATTTGTCATTCACCCAAATCAACCCCAGTTGATTGGTTTCAGTTTGAAATAGATCTAAAAAAATTTTTTTTAGCTTTTAAACTTTTAAAAATTTTTTTTCATGATAAAATTGGAGGGACAATCCTGGTAGACCCGACTTGAAAAATTTGTGGATAGTATGGTTAACTTTAGTGATTTTGGGTTTTTAAAGTCAAAGAGTATTTTTTTCCCCCACAGCCCAAAACCCAAAATTTTTAAAAAGGGGCTTATTTTAAAAATTGACTTCAACAGGAAATTAGAAAACTGCGGGGAACAATATAAGTTAATGGGTAAAATTTTTATTTTTTGATAAAAAAAGGGCCCCTGAAGGAGAAAAGGGGAGAACCCTTTGATTTTTGTGAAACCAGCAGAAAAAAGGGGGGTTTTGCTTTTCGGGGTTTTTTTGGACGAGGGGAAATTTTGACCCTTGAATTCAAAAAAATTTGTGTTAGGGGGTTGTACATACGATTTTAATGGGGTTTCCAAATTTTGGGGTTTTTAAATGAAAAATTTAAATTAAATTTGTGGTTTAACCCCATCTGTGAAAACTAAAGGATAAAAAATTTTGGGCATTTTTTTAAAAGTTACATCGCCAGTTACCCCTGTATTGTACTTTCCCCCCAAAATTCACAAGAGTTGATAGATCCCCCGGGGAAAAAAAGACCGATTGTCCAGGTCTGGCCCCAATACTCAGAAAAATACCCAAATTTTTTTTGGACAAATTTTCTTAGGCCCTTTGCCTCGCCACACCCTTACATTAAGGATACTTCGGTTTTTTTGGGATAAGAAAACAGTCGGTCCCCTTTCCTGATGGATGAAACCCGGGAAATCTTTTTGATGTGGTCTCGCTATATACTCAATTGAACATGTAGGGGGCCTATCCGCAGTTCTGGGGGGGCTTCCCCGATGGGGGATGTGCTCCGATATTTCTCAATTCATCCTCCCCTTCTGGAGATTGCCCTTTAAAGGAGGAATTTTTTTTCCCCATGGGGACGATTTTTTTTCCCAAGGAGGGTAAAAAGCCAGGGGGGTTCCAATTTTCCCCTACATAGGGGCAAAATTTCTTTTATGGTGCTCTTGAGGATGAGTTTTGTATATCATTCGGGGTTTGGGAAAAGCACATCCTGCTTGGGGGCTTTATATTTGATTTTTGGTTTTTTTAAATTTTGGGACGGACCTTTGGGGGAAATTTGGGGAATTTTTCCCATTTGTTTCAAAGGGGTTGTAGAGGGGGTGGCCCTTGGGGGGGAAATTCATAAGGTTTTCCCTCTAAATCATCAATTAAATTTTCTTGCCCACAAAAAGTATAAAAAAAAGGGAAATAGAAAAAACGGATCAATATGTAAAAGAGACTGACGGGAAAAACAATCTTTTTGGGTATGACAGTCATCCCCTCAAAAACATATATAGACTCTTTACCGGGGGTTTCAACTATTGGGGGTTTAAGGAGAATTGTTTGGGAGGGAAGCTAAAAGGTAGAGGGTAAGTTTGAGGAGATGGGGTTAAAAAATTTACCCAAAAAGGGGATCCCCCAAACCACTTCCCAATGATTCAAAAAGCGGGGTTAAGGGGGGGGAAAAAAAGATGGGGACTTTTTAAATTTCCCCACAAAATAAGAGCCCCAAAATAAAAAGGATTCCCTTTTTTTCCCCCAATCCAAAAGTTTTGGCCCCAAAATATCTATGATTTTTGGGGAAAAGTGGCACATTTTACAAAAAGGTTTTTTCCCGAGTTTGGGGAAATTTTTTCTGAGTCCCAATAGGGTCATATGGGAAAAAGTAAAAAATTTAACGGACAAGTTAGTGAAGTTGATCTTCCGTCACTACTGGTTTAAGAAAAAAATTTTTTTAGCCCCCCCCCAAATTTTGGGGAAATTTTTTTCCCTGTTTGGGATGTAAAAACCTGCAACAACTTATTAAGGGGGAAAAATTTTTTTTATCCCCCCTTTTGACGGAAAACCCCATCAAAACCCGGGGGAGATATACATGTAAAACAAAACGCTATCGGTTTATATGTTTCTTTTGGGCCCTGTAGTAAGATCTATGTTGGTGAAACAAACCATGGAGGTTGGGGAACGGATAAAAAAACATAAAAGTCCCAAATCCGAAGAAAAAGGGATGGATTTTACCCGGGCACGACATTTCAATGAATGTAATCATTCAATTTCAAAATTTAAATTTAGGGTAATTGATCATGTCCCTAGTATGAAAAGGGGGTGGTGAACGGGGAAAAGGTTCTTTTAAAAAAGGAACTCAAAAGGGTCTTTGGAAATGAATTCATTATATCCAAATGGGCTCAACCCTTGAGTTCAAAAAGAGGTAAAAAATATAATGCCCCCCTGGTTTTTTGTAGTATTTGATATTGTTTTTTTTTTTAAGTTTTTTTTAAAAAAACCCCTTATTACTATATTTCAATATTTTTTTTTATTTTGTTTTTCCCTAGGTTAAAAAACCCAAAAATTGTCCCGGTGGGTGGTTTTTTATATCTCCCATGTTCTCCAAATATTGTGCGGTCCATAAATTCACCTATTTTGTGTTAGGCTACTTAGGGATTTAAAAGGTAGTCTTATGGGTAGCTCAGATTTTATTTAGTCTGGCTCCTTTGGGGCATGGGGCATATTTTCCCATTTTTATCCTGCAAGTTTCCCCTGTTCCCCTCTTTTGTGTGGCATGGTGGTGACATTGCCAATTCCCTGTCCCGGGGCTGATGTCATTTTAAAGATATTGGGTCCCCTTAGGGGTTATGTTGGAATGTTCAGCATTGGGTCCCCTTTTGCCCCCACTATCCTAAATAATAATAAAAAATTATTTCAGCCTTAAACCCCTTTTTAGAGCGCATAAATTTTGGGTTTTCTTTTCCCCAAATTCAGCTGCTCCTTTTGGTTAATTGCTGCTCGATTGATATGCCAACGGGCTTCTTGGGCATGAGCCCTGCGCAATGGCGACCTGAATCCGTCTCCCCTTTGGAGTACGGCCCTTATGGTCATGCGCATAAAAAAACAGACGAGTGGGAAACTTATTTGGGCATGCGTAGGAGTTTTTTGTCATTTCCAGTAAGACAACTGGGGGGCGCCACAGATTGGGGGGATGGACCGCCCGGGTCTTTTTATGTAAAATCTTTTGTAAAGGGAATGGAAACTGTTTTATTATATATGCCCCATTAATGGATGGTGTTCTATTTGGTTTAAATTTTCATACAAGATTATTCACGAGCCCTGATGCAATTTTTAAAGTGGGGGGGGTGTTTTTTTTAAACCTTTTATATTGTGACAACTTGTTTTGTATCACTATGCTTGAAAAAGGGTCTGTGTTTTCTTTGGGGCCCAAAAAAAGTTGCACCTTTTGTACTGCTGACTTCACAATAAAGAGGGGACTTTTCTTTACGTCCCTTAATTTTTTTTTTGCTATGGAGCCTTCTCCAATGAGTCACATCTTCTGCTTTATCAAACAGATGGACATTGGCATGTCAGACAAGGACTATCAGAGAATAAACACCTTGCAACCATAGCTGGAAGAACATAAGCTGATGGTGGCAGTGTTATAGTCTGGGGAATGTTTTTGTTGGATTTTCTGGTATGCTCCCAATGATTTGAGTATGAAACCCATCCTTGGAAAAATCAAGTTTCCCCGCATAAATGAGATTGTCTTTTCCCGGGGTGGGGTGGGGTTTTTCCAGCAAGACAATTTTGCATGACACCCTGGGTAGAAATGTCGGGGCATTGGTTGGGAAAAGTTTTAACCAAGCTTTTCATTTTACCCTGGGTCCCCCAAATCCCCAGACTTTAACCAATTTTGAAAACTTGAGACCAATTTTTAGGGGCCTCTTTGGATCCTTCCCCACGCAACCTCCAGGGAGCTGTTTGGGTTTTAGTCAGAAAGGGCCCCGGGGCCCGTGACCAAAATACCCGAACCCCTTTTCGATCACTCCCCCGCCCGTCTAGCTCTGTACATTCCTTTTCCTGTAATAATAATAATGTGACTCGCAGTGTAAATTTTTTTTCCCAAAAGGGAAAAAGAAGAAAAAATAAATTTATATTTCCTCAAACAAACAGCAAAAAAACTAGGAAACTGTCTTTTTCAAAAAAATTTTTGGTAATACGTTTTGCAGCTATAAATCTTCTAAAAAAATTTTTACCAAAAAGGGGTCCCCCTTAATTGGGCAAAACAGTTTTAAAAAAAAATACTGTCTAAAATATGTAATTTGGCACTAGAATATGTGCGTTTTGTTATTTAGGGAGACCTTCCATTTCCGTTGTTCTTTTACACACTGGCCCTTTTTTTTGCTTTTGGGCATCTTGTACCAAGGGAGAAACAAACACAATGTTGGGTTTAGTTATTCTTTCTCTTGTTTTTATCATGTAAAATCTGGGGTTGGGTTTCTTGCAGGACTTACAAAAATAAATAGACAAAATGGTCTCTAAATCTCCCCCACCCCCCCCAAAATTTAATCTAAAGGTAAAAGTTCGAAAGAAAAAGCCCAAAAAGTAGTTTACACATCAAATCCTTTCCCGGATTAAACCCCCGATACAAAATGTCAAGGAAAGGCCCCCCCTGTACCCCCCAGGGGTGTGGGTTTTTTGATTGGGAAAAAAGTAAAAAAAACAAACTCCAGAAAATTACAAAAAAGGGCCACGCAGAAAATAACACACGTACTGCCACCACTTATTGAATATGGTCAACTATTTAAGATTTAGGCTTTAATATCCAAAGATGCAGTGCTAAATAGTTGCATAAATAAAGAAGCAAAGGACACATCTGAAATGTGCAGAAATCAGTTATAAAAATAAGGAAAAAAAACAGAAAAGTCTAAGGGCTAATTTACACTGTGTTTGTGTCTACTTTGCAGATGCCCATTGGGACACCTTAAAGAAAAAAAAAATGTTTATTTCAAGTCGGCATATGCTTTTGTGTCCGACACATGAAATAGAGCAAACGTAGTCCAAAAGAGATTATGATTGCTCTATGGACACCTGTGGCTCTGCTGCGGTATATGCTGAAATAACTTACTTTTAGGTATGTCTATGGACACCTGTGTCCAAGACAGAAATGTATTGAAATACTTTTAGATTCTGTGTGGTAATTTCCTTTGTCTTCTTCTTTGAGCATAAGCGAATAGAAGAAAAGCAAAAGAAGAGGTGTGACAAAAGAAAAAAAGGACATAAAACAATGCAGCTGACAAATTAAAAAGTTCAATCAATACCTGATCTTTAGTAATAATGCTCAGGGCTGTCTCTCAACACCTTGTGAATACTCGGGGAAGCCTCAAGCTCTATTTTGGTTAAATCTGCAAGCCCTTTGTTTAACACCACCCACTGTCCTCTTTTAGTTGAAATTTGAAGCAACAAAGAGAAAATTAATTTCTGTGTTCTCTGTTAGATTTGTACTTGACAATATTTGTAGCTAGATTTGTGATTTTACTTTTAATTACTTGTGAAAATAAATTACAGATTTTTTTTTTTTTTTTTTAGGTTTGCACACCCTTAAACCTTAAATAATTTATAGAAACAATTTAGATCTAATCAGAAAAGGTACTTTAGGTACCCCGAAAGTGTCTTTTAGAATAGTTTGGATGTGCATGAAGGCACAGACAGACAGGTGGGTAGTTCTACCCGGAATAAACTGCAGTTTATCTCTTTCAGGTCACTCACAAACAACCCAGATCTTCTCCCCACTGCTCCTCAGCTTTTTCAAGAGATATAATTTTGTGAGTGTGGAAGGTGTCCTCAATTTCACTTCTCTGTCATTGAAAAGGCATATAATCTAATAAAGCTGTAATTTAAAAAAAAAAAAAAAAAAAAAAAAGTGGCTTGTGCTTTTCGTCGCTGCATGCTATACATTCCAAGTTCATAAAGCTTTTCAGTTGGTCTATGACTGTTCAATAACAAACATCAAGATCTGCAGCAAGTGTTGTAAAAGCCACCTTTTGGCTGCCAAGCAGTTGGAGTAGATTGAACCGCATAAATGTCCTCCCCCGACAGTACTTGTTGCTACTCGCTGCCTAGAAGAGATGTTTCTTTTAAAAACTTGATGAACAGTGGGGACAAGATTATTTTTAGTTCATGTTTATCATTATTTGTTGGTCTAGTCTCTAGAGTTCTGTTCAAAGAGTTATCCCAGAATCATTATTTTGTTTCTCAAATTAACCATATGCCCTCTTAATATGGGAAGGCATACATACACCTTAATTTGTAAGGGTTTGTCCAGTGAACAAAAAATGTTCTTCATTATTCTGCCTGTGATTTCTTTGTGCTAATCTATACGTTTCCTGTGTTGCATGTGCTGTGCTTTGTCTTTTCTCCCCTTAGACCACACCTATGATTTTCTACGTCATGTTAAAAGTCTTGATAGGCAGGACCAAGGGGATGTAGCTTCAAAGGTTGTGCTGAAAGTCAACCCTCTTTAATCACCTGATCTCCTGGGCTCCACATAGAACTGTTTTCTGTTTGAGAAGACACACAGAACTACTGGGCTTCCTGCCATCAAACTGCTCATGTGGAACTACAGGAAGCAGTAGTACATTAGAAAAGTGCCAAACGTTTGGAGAGATATGATTTAAAAAATAGTTTTTGCCCCTGGTCAACACTTTTGAAGCTCATGGTCTGTTTTTCTGGCCTTGCAAGCATCTTGCATCTGCTCCAGGCTACCTGCTATATTTGTCAGCCATGCTCACTCTGTGCAGTGATGTCACATTGGAAAAAAAAAAAACTCTAAACTCATCCTGTGAACTAGAAAACTACTTGAGTACTTCTCCTGTAACAAAGAGGTAGAAGCAAACAAATACTGTGGGGTATTTTGGGTGAGTCGTGGCTAAAAAGGGTTAATTTTAGGAGATGTATTATATTTGCTAACATTGTTTATTTTACACAAGGAGGACAATGATTCATATTTTTGATAATGGGAATACCCCTTTAACTTCCATAATTAGCTCTGATTTGTTACTAGACAAAATATAAGCCTGTTTTTGACCAAAGTAGATTCATGTTCCTAGTCAAATAAACCTTTAATTGTATTATCTTTTCTTTGTGAGTTCTCACAATATTCTAAACTATCAAGCCACACCAGCGCCACTCTAATAAAAAAGATGTATTAAAGAAATGTATTGATGAATATTTGTAAGTTTAAACAGTAGTCATGTTTCCACTGGTGGTTTGGATGCAGCAGTTTTTCTGGATGAACAGGTCCATAAGTACATGTTACTTTTTACTCGTTATATCATATTTGCTTGTCTAAATTTATCAGTTAGCATATTGTTAAACTAAATGTGATTTTCTTGCTGCTTAGATCCTGGATACAGGTTGTTAATACCACAGAGTCTGTGCCTGCTCTTCCTGATGCTGTTAATGATTACTGGACAACTAAAAAAAACAGTATTCTCTAGTGAATGAAAAGAAAAGGTGATAGTTATTTTAATTGTCCAATAACCGATTTCTTTTCTTGTTCCAAATATTTGTTAATATGGCTTTAGAACACATTTTCCTTTTTTATGTAGCTTTCCCTACATAAAAATACATGTAATATCCGGCTATTATATATCTTATACAAAAGGCCAGATTGATTTTAAAGGGGTTTTGCCACAATCTCATTTCATACCTCCTGTATCCTGCTCTTCAGCTCTGTGTGCTAAGAAGGGGGCGTGTGTGGTTTGTTTGAATTGCATATCATGTGATCCAGCAGTATGACCTCACCAGGCCTTTCCTCTCTGTAGTCAAAGAAAGGTCTGTTTATATAAAGCATTGTGAGTAGCTGAGAGGTAAAGTTTTTGCCTCCAGGCACAAGGGTCCTAGGTTCAAATCTCTGCAGGAACCAAACCTCATTGAGGTTTCTTTTTTATTTATTTGCACTGTTTGACTAATTACTAAGGAGTACAGAGGACAGGAGTAGAATGACAGCACCTGGGGTTTGAACACTCAGTAGCTGCTTGAGAGGAGAAGTGATGTCTGAGCAGGACTGAGGAGCTGTCATCCCTGGTTGTATCCCCTGGATACGAGCTGGGCTGTAAACAATGGATCACTAAAAGAGCAGCTAAAACAAAAACAGTCTAAAATTTTTAATAACAATGAATGGTGAAAATGTTTGTCATTTCATTTGCAAGCTTCACACGTCAATTTTACTTTTGTGGAAAAACCCCTTTAAGTGCATATTGATTGCACTTATTTACATGTTTGCAAAGAAAGGGGTAGGGTGATGGGTAGATAGAGGTAGGGGTCCGCCAGGGGCGCCACTTCATGCCTGTCTGGAAGGGGGTATAAGGATTTATGTAGCAGACTCATGAGCTGGACCCGCTCCATAATGGTAGGTGACAGCTGCTAGGGACTGGAGAAAACTCTGATCATGGCAGTTTAACTTCTTTGAAAATACCCGGTTCCGAAACTGCAGTTCCCCAAAAAATTGGAATAAAAGTGAACAGAAAGTCACAAACGGTACCAATGAAAACCATACTTCAGTCTGCAAAAAGCAAGCCCTTACACAGGTCCATAGACCTGTGTCAACTTTAGTTTTTTCTTTTAATCATTGAGGGTGCATTCACACAGGAGCATTTGGCACTGATTTTTTTGTTTTTTTGCAAAAATTTACTGGTTTCCAATTTCTGTCACAGACTTGGGACTGGACGTCCTCTTTCAAGATTTTTGGTTGCATTAGTTATGATAAAGCAACCCATACTATTACACTACTACCACAGTTTATTGGGGAATCCTGTAGTACAGATGTGCACAGTTTGTGCGCTTCAGCCTATGTCCTGCTGAACAGAGACACATGGGATCCCACAGACAGACAATAAGCTGGTAGCCGGCCTCTGCAGGTCTACCGCGAGCACTTTACTTCCTAGTAAAAGGAAAGCAATTATTAGTAAATGCCGGCTCCTGTCACACAGACATAGCCTGAAACTCCATGACAGGAACTTCCGAGCATGGTTCCTATCCTTCTCAGTGAAGGACTGTCCTGAAAATGGTCAGTGCCTATGTTTAATTGTATGCATACCACTAGGCAATGTCTCCACAGCACTGGTTTGTGGTCGGATTTTAGGTGGATTCAGTATTTAGAATCCGCTGGAAATCCTATTGTAACCAGAGTCCCATAGACCACAATAGAAAATCTGAGCTGATGTCTACACAGCACAGATTTTCTATTGTTGGATTTCTAAACTGCCGGCCTCTGCCGGAATATACAACACATTCTGGCGGATTCCATTACACTTCTATGTACTGGGCCAGCTGAAACCCAAAAACCGACCGTGTTTTTTTGCGCAAACCCGAGACAAAAACCCCGGTATTGCAAAAGTAAAATACCATTGGATTTCCTGTGGCAGATCAGAGGAGCATCAGCTTTGTGCTCCAACCCTAACTCTTGTAGGCTACAGGCTGCTTTATGCTACATCCACATGGCAGAGGACAAAATTGTATTCAGGATCCGATCAGTATTTTACACTCGGCTTTTGTCCCAGTTTCAGATGTCCCATTCAATTGAACAGCACTACAATCCGCTGTTTTCAAATGAAATATGGTGGATAAATAGAACATGTTCTAAGTTTTTTGACCAGGTTTTCGAGTTTAAAATCCTACCTCAGAAAATCTGAGCTTTGTAGACTACAGCTTGGATTTCCGGTTGAGGTCTAAGGGGATGATTTACAGTCAGACTTTTTGCGGATGCTAAATACTGAATCCACTTAAAAATCTGACCGTAAATCACTGTCTAATTGTAGCCTCAGGCCTCCAACCTACAAGAGATTGGATAAAGCTGAGGAGCAGGCTATCAACCTACCTAATCAAAGGGCCTCCTAGCTTTATAATGAGGGGGTCTACTAACCTACTGTATGGAGGCACAAAAGTATACTATGACTGGGGGCACAGAAGGGAGGCTCTAAGTGTTGAGGAACAAAAGGGCACTATAACTGCTGGGGGCACTTTTATTGATTTTGGGTACTATTACTATATGTGCCACAAATGAGGGCATTCTTATCGTTTTACAGCTACGTGGCATCGGACTTCCAGTTCCGGCGCACGCATGTAAGGGAACAGAGACAGGAGCTCCCGCTCAGCGCCGTCCGTACCTGGGCAAACCCGCAGCATCTCAGCCATATACACAGCACTTCTCAGTGCCACAGCACCCCAGACAGTCTCCAGTGACGGAGCGGGGAGTTATGAAGCAGCGGGGAGCCCTTGTGCAACGCCGTCCCTGGTACCTCAGTGCGCCTCCTCTCCAAGATGGCGCCCGAGCCACCACGCGGCACGAGAAGCGGCCGCGGAGCTCTCATGGCTTCTCAGGCAGCAGAGGCAGGCATGTCGGTGGATGCTGCAGAGGTGGAAGAACAGATCAACCCCATACAGCACACAGATAATGTGTCCCAGGCAGTATTACCGGCCACACAAGTGTCTAGCAGGGGAACACCTGAATTCCATGATGTACAGGGAGATTTGGAGGAGAAAATTCCAGGACTGTCAGTTTCCTGTAAAACAATGGCGGTGGCTGACGCAAAATTATTATCCCCAGACATAATGGCATCTCTGGAGACTACTATCTCTGCTTCAGTGACGGCTACAGTAATGGCTGCAGTGTCAGCCATACGTACAGAGATAAACACACACTTCACAGACTGTTGAGCTGGAAGACCGAGTTAATGTAATTGAAGATGATATTCTGGGGACACGGAGCACTATGGAGAGATGAGTCAGAAGGACTGAATACCTCCAAAATAAAGTTGAGGATTTAGAGAACTGTTCCCATAGGAACAATTTAAGGATTATCGGTCTAAATGAAAATATTCCGGAAAAAAATGTGCATAACATTTGCGCAAAAGAAATTCCAAAACTTTTGGACCTACAACACCCTCTCAAAGTGGAGCGAGTGCATAGAATTGGAACACCCAAGACAACTCCCATTGATGGTTCAACTGATAGACATAAACCAGTCATTGTGAAGTACCTAGATTATATTGAGAAAACACAGATTCTACAAGTTTATAGAGCTCACAAGACCCCCTTGCTCAACAAAGGCGACATACTTCTTATTTTTGCGGATTACTCCATGGAGGTTTCTAGAAAAAGGAAACAGTTTTCTAGTGTCTGCATAGCTCTGGTTAAAAGACAGATACGCTTTAATCTCCAGTTCCCAGTCATCCTGGATTTTTCCGGATCAAGGTCCAACGGTTCTGTGTCATACCCCGTAGGAAACCGAAGATTATCTGGAAGGACTTTCCCATACAAAAGCCACTTCAGTGTGTATGGAGGAGGAAAGTATGCCATGGAAAGGCGCAGTCAACGTCAAGCTAACAAACACAGGACTGGCCAAGGAAGCATTGACTTCTACATGACTTCCAGGTTTTCTCTATGTTCTAGGGGCCGGTTTTGAGATTCCATCTTTTATCTAATCTTGTTCTCATCTTTTATACAGTCTGTGGGGTTTTGTAAGGGAGTCATGAGAATGTGTGCGGGGAGGAGGCTGCAAGGTTCTTTATTTTTGTATTCGAGTACAAAGGTTTCTGACGGGGTTCGGAAATTTTCCTATCCTACTTATTCCGGATGGTGCGGGGCGGAGGGGGGAGTGGGATTTTAGGTTGTTCTTGATAGATGCCCTGAGGAAAAATCTCGCCTCGGGGCATTATGTGTGAAAAAAGAGAAGTCACGAATGGAAAGGAAGGAGACTGGTCATGGTTTTTGGGGGCTCTGGTTTGCAGAGATTTGTTGTTTGGGGGAGCGAGGTTGAATGTGTTCCGTCTCTATTACAACCTGTGGAAGCGTCGAAGATCGAGGTATGTTAAAGCATGCGGATAGTAACTTGGAACGTAAAGGGATTGCGTTCCCCCCATAAGAGGACGATGATATTAAGATATCTCAAAAAGCAGAAACCTGACATTGCCATATTACAAGAAACTCAGTTAGTTGAGAGGGACTTCAGCCGATAGAAAGTTGTGGTTGGGCGAGGTCATAGGGTCTGCAGCAGCCAAAAGCGGGAGTAAAGGTAATATTATTCAGCAAGAATACCTCATATAAAATTATTTCACAGGAGATTGATTCAGAGGGACGGTTTATTAGGGTAACGGTGGAGACTCCAACTGGGATTATCAGCCTTTTTAATAGCTATGCACCCAATACGCGTGACAAAGAGTTTTTTCACAAGTTGATTGTTCCATAACCAAGGAGAGTGGTAATAACGTAGTTGTAGGGGGGGATTTTAATTGTGTGATGGATGACAGGGAAGATAGAAAACGCACGGGGATACAGGTGGGGCCAAGAAAAGTTGGCCAGAGTTTGATCAGCAACCATTGTGACTCAACGGGTTTGAAAGATGTCTGGAGAGCCAGTATACACATTTTTCTCATGCCCACTTATCTTGGTCTCGCCTGGATTATTTTCTGACCAATCGGCGACTCTTGGGGCAGGTGGAGTCAGTGGAGATAGGAGATTTAGTGATCTTGGATCATTCTCCTATGCAGATTTCATTAAGAGACGTACACCCCAAGGGCTCGGATATTTTTTGGCGGTTTCCCAGAGCACTTTTGGGAGACGAGCACTTTAAGGAGCTTTTGAGGCGCTGATGGGAGGAGTTCACACAGGACAATGACATACATAAAATAACACCTGGGCTGTTTTAGAACATGGGCAAGGCAGTCCTCAGGGGTAGGATCATGGCCTACACAGCAGCAAAGAGAAAAAACCTTAAAGCTGAATTTGAAAAAGCTACCCTTACCTTAAGAAACTCTTATACCACATTCCTCTCACAGTCGTCGTCGGAGGCCTGGGTTCTGGCTAAGGAAGCCTTTGACTACCAGCGGAAGAGCATAGACCTTTTTTAGTGACCAATTGCAATCCTCTCTTTTCAAGTTCGGGAACAAGGCAGGGAAGCTGCTGGCGAACTTGGTGAGAGATCGGGGGGGGGGGGACGAATTAGGCGAACATATTGGGGTTTTTGGATGGCTCAGGGGCAGTGTTGAGAGATCCTAAAAAGGTTAACATTATTTTAGAACAATACTACAAGAAGCTATACTCACAGTCGTCCTGCGATATGACTAAGGGGGAGACCTTTCTGAGGAATATTCAGCTAAACGCTTTGTCACCAGAGGGTAGAGAAAGTCTGAATAAGTGTATCAGGGAAGTAGAAATTGAGGAAGTCCATTAAAATTATTCCGTCGGCTAAGGTGCCAGGTTCTGATGGTCTGTCAGGGTATTTTTATAAAATTGTACACAAGGAGATAGTACAGTACACCTTCACTAATGTTGGGGCTATCTCGTTAATAAAACAGGATATTAAAATCATTTCTAAGGTTATAGCGAATAGGCTTGCGCTCCTTATGCTGAAAATAATAGGGCATCACCAAATGAGCTTCATAAAAGGGAGATCTGGGGTCAAGAATATTAGGACAGTCCTGGCGGTGCAAGATATGAGCGATAGGAATTCCCTGGGGGGGTCTTCGGCGGCTTTATTAAGTATCGACGCGGAGAAAGCCTTTGATAATGTAAATTGGAAGTAGCTCAATCTGGTACTCGACAAGATGGGCTTCACGAGAAACTTTAGAAGTTATATTATGGCAATGTATAACTCCCTGCAAGCAAGGTTACATGCCCCGGGTTTTATCTCTTCCCCCATTAATCTACAAATGGGAACTAGACAGGGGTGTCCAATATCCCCTATGCTCTTCAACATTGCCCTCGAGCTATTGGCAGTGTACCTATTGGGCTCTGAGACCTTCCAGGGGGTAATGGCAGGCTCCAGGGAAGTTAAACTCCTTTGTTTTGCGGACGACCAGATACACAGCCATTCAGTACGGTCTCACCTAACGTATTTGGGTGTAAAGATTGGTCCAAGGGGCGCCTTGATGTATCAGCTAAATTATTTACCCCTAATTACAAAAATTTGGGCGGAATTGGAAAGATGGAGAGACCTTCCTTTGTCAAATGTAGGTAGAGTTCAATTAATAAAAATGATAAGCTTCGCCAGAATGCTTTACAAAATATACCTTTATTACTTAAACACTCTGACATAAGCAAGCTTCGACAGGCTTTTTCAAACTTTATCTGGAAAGGCAAAGGCGCGCGTATAGGTTATGAGAAGATGTCAAAGACTGTCTGGGAAATACGAGTCTATTTTCTAATACGGATCTGGAGTCCCAGCTGATGTCCTCTTGTAGCTTGACATCCGTTTTTACATTTGCCGCTGAAATGTAAAAGGTCAATTGCAGTATTGTTTTGAGAGATACTTTGGCTACGTGGAGACACGTACGAAGGTTATTTAAACAACTTTTTTGTTCCTCTTTGGGATCTCGCGTCTTTTCGATCGGGAAGCAAGAATAAATTATTCCACACATGGCGATAAAGGGGAGTCAGGATCCTCGGTGACATTCTATCAGACACCTCGGGTTCCTTACTTCAGTCGGCGGAGGTTAACACGAAGTTGGGAGCAAACCAGATTTTCCAAATATAAACAATTATAAAGTTTTTGTAGGGCCCATGTTACTCATTTGCATACCTTGGGAGAGACTGTTGAGTTTTCTGAGCTCACTAGATCTAGAGACAGCAAGGGCATGCTTTCTGGAATTTACTCCATCTTGCAGGCCAAAGTTAGCGAAGGGCTGGAGGCAAACTTTTCAAGTATTCTGAGTTACAGTTAGGGGATAATGACTTGTCACACAAGATTCTGAGGGGCATGCAGTTAGTGCGAGAATCCATTGTCTGTGAACAATGGAGAGAAATACTCTTCAGATTGGTGCACAGGGCTATATATGCCTTTAATATACCTGGTAGTCAAGATAGACCCACATTTTTAACGGCATGCCCGAAATGTGGCCTGGGAAAAGCCGATTTGTTTCACTGTATGTGGCAATGCCCTGAAATAATGAGGTTTTGGAAACTGGTACAGAACTTCAATGAAGTCAGATGGGAATGTCTAATTGCATTTAATCCACAGGGTCTGCTATTTCATTATGTGACGGAAGAGCCAGCTGGTGATGTGACGGAGGGTTCCCTGATAACAATCAAGGGGATTCATGTCACATTGTTAGCAGCAAAAAAATGTATTCTAAGACACTGGATTGACAAATCTGTTCCGACGTTGCTGGAGCTTGAAGAGTGTCTGAGACAGGTCATATATTTAGAAAAGATTCAGACGGAAAAACACAAAGACACTGGCACTGAAGAAATGGAGATCCTTTATTTCTAAACAATATAAAGCTGAGGAAATCAAATCATTGCTTGAACCATTTAAGTATACCGAATACTATCTCTGGACATAGGAGACTTACACAGGAAGGAGCAGGGCACATCTGGTTGGGTTAGTTGGGGTGAGTTGTGAGATTCGTTTCTACAAGGTTTTAGGGTTGGGAACCAGACTAGGTTGGGGAGAAAACTTGAAAAAGTAGGAGACAATTGCTTTGTCGCTTTTTAACCGATTTCCTGATTTTACATGTATAAATGTGTGATGAATGATGTTCTCTACCTGACATCCTGGCTTTTCGATGTACGGTGTATTTTGATATTTTCACGTTTGTGTTGAATGTCTCCCTTATTAAAACTTTTTTTAAAAAAAAAAAAAAAAAAAAGTTGCACTCTATCCGAATCTACTCCCCCTCCAACCTTCAAGTGTCCTTCGTCTATCAACCACCGCCTTCCTCGACCACTTCGCTTCCTGGCTTCTCCACTTTCTTTCCACTGACATGCCCACTATCATCATCATCAATACGTCCCACTCAGCTGCTAGCAAACTTCTTTCACTTTCGTCTTCCTTCGGCCTCTCCCAGTGGTGCCTCAAAGAGGGACACACACTGGACCTCATCTTCACCCACCTCTGCCCCCTAACTTCTTAAATTCTCCTTTCCCCATTCCTGACCACAACATGCTTACCTTCTCCACCATCTCCACTCCACCTGTCCCTCCTGTCCCAAATCTAGAGCTCCCCCGCAGGAACCTACAAAATATAAAGTCTTGCAATCTCTCTGACTCTCTTCCACTTCTCTCTACCATATCCTCATTAAATGACCCAGATGCAGTCACAGCTTTCTACAACAACACAATCACCACCACTCTTGACTCAGTCACCCCTCTCACATACAACAGAACCCACAAAATCAACAGATAACCCTGGCACACAGACTCCACCAAAATTGCTGAACGCCGCTGGAAGAAAACCCACTCCACCGATGACCTCGCCTCATACAAACAATAAATCCACATATTAAAGTCCGCACTCGCCTCTGCCTAACAGATTTACTTCACCACTGTCATATCCTGTCTCATAACATGAGACAACTTTTTAACACCTTCAACTCCCTCCTCCGTCCCCCAGCACCTTTTCTCCCGTCTCTCTCATTGGCAGATGATTTTGCCACTCCTTAAATAAGATTAATCTCATCAGACAAAGCTTCACCCCACAGTCCCCACTGCCCACCCCTATACCTGCACAGTTCTCACCGCCCACCTCTATACCCACACAGTCCACACTGCCCTCCTCTATCCCGCACATTCCCCACTGCCCAACACTATTCCCCCTTAACATGCTTCTCTACTGTCACTAGCTACCGTCTCAACCGTACCAATCCAACCTCACTACCTGTAACCTTGACCCACTGCTATCCCACTTATTCTTGACCCAGACCTTAGTCACAATTTTGGCTCTGCAGACCCGCTGAGCAAGCAGATCAAGTGCACAGACTGGAGTATACTGACCCTGTAGTAGATTAAGTGGAGCGCCAATAACCTATTTAACATAAGATTTCAAATAAAAACAGCTGAAAACTGCAGAATCAAACAAGAAGAGTGAGTTAGTGAATGTTAGGTTCCATTACTGGACACAGTAGTTACTCATCTATAACCTTCTAGTCCTCAGCCACTAAAACATATACAGTGCTAATACTGCTTCTAGTTCTATTTAAAGGGGTTTTCTCACTACAGACTTTCACAGGCATCTTGTGCATGCTCTCTGTCTTGTTTCAAATCCACGGGCGGGTCTCTCCTCCCAGTAGACATGTCTTCCCTCACTGAAGACTGATGACATCATCACACCACCTCCCTGCTCCCTCCTTAGTCATCATCATCATTCTGTGTGAGCAATGGGAGAGAGAGAATGTCACAGCTCTACAGACCTCCTGCAATGGTCAGTTCTCATGCCTGGAGAGCAGTGACCTCCAGGCTCCTCAAGCAATCTTTGTAACCATAACACCTGTATTGGTGGACACAGTTATATATACAGCCTGAACTGCTAAAAGAAATGGGAGAAATGCAAACTGCTTTACTTCCTGCCTGAAAGAAGAGGGGGAGCAGATTGTATAATTATATCTGGCAGCTAAAGAGTAATTGCCCAGATCCTTCACATAGGGCAGTCACTGGGAGAGAAGCATAGAGAGCTCAGGCAGCCTTTATTACACAGCTCAGAGGGGAGTGAGACAATGAGAACCCACACACACAGACAGCAGCTAGCACAAAAAGCTCAGGCAGCCAGTTTCAGTTTTGGTTTTACACAGCGCAGAGGGGTCTTGAGCACAGAGAGTGCAAGCAGCCAATCGCAGCACAGGGGGCATGTCCCGATCAGGAATGAACTAAATATCAGCCAGCCAATAACAGTAAAGAAGGTGTGGCCCAACCCCAGGCTTCAGATTTTGCTCTAGACACTCACACAGATTAGCTAATAGCTGCTATACTGAATGATTTAGGTAATACAAACCAATTGCAAAAGTATTTATTTTACTGTCTCCATCATTACAGATATGATCTTTGTAATGAGACAGCCCCTTTAAGGCTCAGTGAATTGAATAATTGCTGGGGATATCCATTCCATTCCATCAATGGAGTTTTGTATACAGTGGCTGTGTGGATGAAAGAAGGTACATGTTTGTGCCACTAGACTAGAATGTATTTTTCTGTTATGTTTGTTGGGTTGAAGAACTTGTTGACAGTGGAGAAAAATCCAGCTTCAATTTGGATCTTGATTTAATTAGGGTCATTAGGAGACACCAGGAGGAGCTCCTTAATGGGGTATTCTCAGCACATTGAATATCTTTAACCCTCCCTGACTTTCCTGTAGGTCACGGTGCAGTGCCTGTTTACGCACCATGACATACAGGAACGTACGTCATGGTGCTGGCAATCACTGCCGGACTCCTGCAGTTGCGTGGGGAGTGGAGATAACTCCATTTCTGGCGGTTTAACCCTTTAGCTGCCGCGATCAATAGCGATTGCAGCAGCTAAGAAGTATGACCGAGGAAGGGAGCTCCTTCTGTCCTCCATCGGAAGCCCTGCAATGAGATTGCGGGGTTCTGGTGGTTGTCATGGCAACTGGGGGTTAGACAATGACCCGTGTTGTCTGTGATGTGGTCCTTTCAGGCTCTATCTGGAGGCGGTGTCTGGCAGGATGACTGACAGTATAATACACTGCTGCATAGACATGCTGCAATTTATTATACCTGTGTTATACCAGGGATCTAATGATCTCTGAGAATAATTCCATAGTGGGTCAAATGAAAAAAATTAAAAATAAATATGTAAAAAGTAAAAAAATAAAAAGTACAGTAAAACACGCACACAGCCCATTACCTATTATAGATACCAATCACCCGCAAAAAGATCCAAAAAAAAGTGCACATATTTGGTATCGCCGCATGCGTGATGACTTAACCTATAAATCTGTCATGTTGTTTTCAAAAAATCAAAAAAACAATGGCAGAACTGCAATTTTTATTTATTCCGCTGCACATAAAATGGAGTAAAGAGAGATCAAAATTCATATAAACGCCAAAGTGGTACCAATGAAAATGTCAGTTTGTCCCGCAAATAAAGATTTTACACAACTCTGTATATGTAAAATGAAGGCTATTAGAAGAGAGCGATACATAAAGATTGTTTTACACAATGAAAAATTATATAAATTGGGTATCACCACAATGTATTTTACAGCAGAGTAATACTTGCATGTATGTGTACTACACGGTGAGTGCTGTAAAAAATAAAAAGCACTACAAGGATTGCCGTATTTTCTTTGTCCTGCAGGCCAAAAACAGATTCAAAGGCGATCAAAAGGTCACATTTCCCTAAAAACTGATACCAATAAAAACGTGAACTTAACCCAGGAAAAAACGCCCCTACATATCTCTGTATACAGAAAAATAAAAAAAGTTATGGCTCTCAGGCTATGGCGATGCAAAAACGTGTTTTCTTTTCTAAATAAAAGTATTTTTATTGTGAAAAAGCAGTAACACATTGACAAAAATACACAAATTGGGTATTGCTGTAATCGTATCGTCCTGCTGAGTAAAGCTAGCATGTCATTTATTCCTCACATGAGAGCTGTAAAAAATAAAAAACGCTACCAGGATTGCTGTATTTTGTTCATTCTGCCTCCCAAAAATTTTAAAACGTCCTAGCCATATAACCCCTTAATCGCTCCCCTTTACAGAAAAATAAAAATTATGTTAACGACATAAAAAAGCAATTTTTTTTCAAACCCCTTTTTAATTGTGTAAAAATCATAAAAAAATTTAAAAAAAAATTATAAAAGTATATTAATCCAAGTGGGGTACTTCTGGAAGGTTTCAATGTTTGGTATTTTTTGGGGGCTTTGCAAATGCGACATGGCACCCACCAAAATCTGCTTCCATAAGCTAAATAGCGCTCTTTCCCTTGTACACCCTGCGATGCACCCAAACAGCTGTTTACACCCATATAAGGGTACGCTGACTTGGAAAGAAATTGGGGTAACAATTTTTTTTGGTGCTTTTTCCAGGATCAAACCTTTTCATCTAAAACTACAATTACAATTTAAAATTTGTTATTTTCACAGCCTAATGCTGAAAAAATGTATCTAACATCTATGGTGTGAATATACTCACTGCACCCCTTGATATATTTCCTAAAGGGTTTAGTTTCCCAAATTAGGTCTTTTTAGGGGTGTTTATTAAGTTAGGGTGTCTGCAAACCTGTAATGGTGCCTAAAATATAGCCAAACTACAGTAGGTTCTCCTATTCTGAGGCTTGTGGTTGAGTCCACTGGCACACTAAGGCCACATGTTGAATATCTCTAAGAATGGCAGAATCTGGGGAATCAATATTGATTGCATTTTTTTTTAAACATTTACTGTTTTCCAATAAGTAATGGCTAAAAATGTAAAATCTTTTTTGCTTTAATTTCTGTGGAACACATAAAGGGTTAACAAACTTTCTAAGTGTTGTTTTGAATACTTTAAGGGGTGCAGTTTCCTAGATGGAGTCATTTATGGGGGTGTTTAACATACAGGCCCCTAAAAGCCACATAAGGCCCCTTAAAAAAAATCTGTGTTGCAAATGTAAAAATTTCCTACAAAATGTAAGTGCCCCCTAATGTCCTAAAAAATAAAAGATTATTTAAAAATGATGCCACCATAAAGTAGACTTATGGTAGATGTTCATTATCCTTTTTTTCTTGGGCATGTCTGTCTTGCACACAGAAATTTTTAAACTTTGAAAATGGCAATTTTTTCCAAATGTTCACAATATTTTGATATTCTTCACAAATTAACAAGATTGTTTTTCCCCCAAAAATTCATAGCTAAAAATTTAAAATACAATGTGGTTTAACCCAGGAAAATTTCTCAAAAAACACCGAATAGGTTAAAAACCCTTAAAAAAATTATTTTGGAATAAAATGGGAAAATATCAGTTTTTTTTAAAAAAAGGGGTTGGTCCTTTAAATCAAAAAAAGGCTTAGACCTTTAAGGGGTTTAAAAAAGTAGGGGAAAAAGTAAATAAATACCAAAATTTTTCCCGTACCCCTTTTCTGTTCTTTATTTTTCCTTTATTTTAAAATTTACAGCAGTTCTTAAACTTCCTTTATGGGTTACTGGGAAATTTTTTAGGTTTTCTGACACATCTCCAAAATTTTGTAGCCCGGCTGGGATTTTTGATGTCCTTCCTTGCTGTTTTTTTTCAGCAGCCAAGGCTTGTTTATTTTGGGAATTTACAAAACTTTTAACCCCTTTTTTGCTCTGTAGCTTTGTGATCTGTGTTAAAAAACCCCCCCATCACCACCGGGGTTCTCTAAAAAGGGTAAAGTTTTTGGGGAAAGCAGGGGTAATATACCTTCTGAGAAAAATGAACAAAAGGTGATAAAACTGGTGGGCTGGTGTATAATACATATTCCAAAAAACAGTGGCCCCAAATTTAAACTAGAAACCCTATTTAAAGGGGACCCTAGGAATTTGAAAAAAAACCAAATTTTGGGGATTAGGATACAAGAAAAGTTTTTTTTAGGTTCTAGTTCCCAACCCTTTTTTATAAAAATGTTTAAGACCCCCCCGAACCCTTCAAAGGGACCCCAAACTTGTAAACGGGGACCTTAAATTTCCCCCGGGGGGGAATTTTGGGGGGTGGGCCCTTTAAACTGGGTTTAACCCAAAAAATGTGAATTTAGCCTCCCAAAAAAAATTTTTTTGGGACCCAGATTGCGAAAAGGTTTTTTTAAAATTTTTATGTCCCCCTTTTTGTGTTCTAGTTTTATAGGGTGCCACTGTTTTTGGGAAATATGTATGTATTACCAAGCGCACCAAATGTTGCACCCTATGGTTAATTTTTTTCAAAAATTTTTTTTGGGTGTGCATACCATTTATTGTTCATGTTTTGAGTTTTGGGGGGGTGGCTTCCCCCCATTTTTGGTTTCTTGCCCCTTCCCCCCAAACCCTTTAAGGCCCCTTTTTTAAACAGTGCAGTGTAACTTGTAGGTGGTTCCTTAAATTCCCTTTGGGTTGTGGAGGTTGAATAGGGGCCAAACGAAAAGGTTTTTCAATAGTGTAGGTCCCCCTGCCTTGAGGTCCCGTTGAAATTCGGAGGTGGCATAAACAGTTTTGATCAAAAGTGTGAACTGAGAACCTCAAAAAACTTTTCTTGTATCCTAGATAGCAGAAATGCTTTTTTCAAGATTCTTATGTCCCCTTTGATAGTGTTCTAGTTTATAGTGTGCCACTGTTATTGGAATATGTATATCACTGCTAAAGCAGCCTGAAGCTGGTTGTGAAAAGCAGGCTCCTTCTTAACCCCTTACCGCCGGAGCCCCCTTTTTAAAAATCTGATATGTGTCACTTTATGTGAGAATAACTTTACCTATCCATGTGATTCAGAGAATGTTTTCTCGTGACACATTGTGCTTTAAGTTAGTAATACATTTTGGTCCAAAGAGTCCTTGTTTATTTGTGAAAAATATCAAAGTTTCGTGAAAAATTTGCCATTTTCAAACTCCAAAAATTTCTGCTTGTAAAACAGATAGTTATTCCACTCAAAATAGTTCATAACTAGCATCAACTTTATGTCTACTGTACAATTGCATCATTTTTTAAATGTCTTTTTTTTATTACATTAGGGGGCTTAGAAATATACATAGTTACATAGTTTGTCAGGCCGAAAAAAGACATACGTCCATCCAGTTCAGCCCATTTGCTAAAGTGTTGATCCAGAGGAAGGCATAAACCCCCATGAGGTAGAAGCTAATTTTCCTCATGTTAGGGAAAAAAATTTCTTCCTGACTCCAATCTGGCAATCCGAACAAATCCCTGGATCAACGACCCCCCTCCAGAATCCTAGTCACTATAACTTATATTACATCTAGAAATGTATCCAGACCCTTCTCCAGAATCCTCGTCCCTATAACTTGTTATATTATCACACTCCAGAAATGCATCCAAGCCCTTCTTGAACTCTGTTAGTGAATTCACCATGACAATTTTCTCTGGCAGAGAGTTCCACAGTCTCACCGCTCTAACAGTAAAGAATCCCTTTCTATGTTTATGTAGAAACTTTCTTTCTTCAAGCCGTAGAGGATGCCCCCTGGTTCTAGATACAGTCCTGGGTATAAATAAATCTTTAGCGAGATCTCTATAATGGCCCTTAATATATTTAAACATATTTATTATGTCCCCCTGAAGCCGTATTTTCTCTAAACTAAATAACCCTAACCTTGCTAATCTTTTTGGGTATTGCAGTCCACCCAGTCCTTTTATTATTTTTGTTGCCCGCCTTTGTACCTGTTCAAGCTCTACAATGTCTTTCCTGTGCACTGGTGCCCAAAACTGTACACAATATTCCATGTGTGGCCTAACCAGTGACTTGTATAGTGGGAGAATAATGTTTCCATCTTGTGCATCTATGCCCCTTTTAATACAACCCATGATCCTATTAGCCTTGGTTGCTGCTGTCTGACACTGGTTGCTACAGTTAAGTTTACTGTCCACCAGGATTCCCAAGTCCTTCTCCATGTCACTTGTATTTTTTTTTTATGTTTTACTACTCTTACACAATAAAAACTCTCCTCCTCTTCCTGCCTGTGACTTAGATCCAAAGATCTTAATACATCGTCGAAGCTAAGGGGTTAAACACCCACACCTGGAGCTCACTCCGGCCGTGGGTGAGGTGGTATGAGGCCAGTGGTAATTTACCGCTTGTCCCATGTCACGATTGTGTGGGGCTCGCTTGTAAGCCCACATGATCACAAGGACGTGGATCTCCACCCCTCAACATGTGCTCTGTCTAAATCTCCTGCTATATATGTCTTATTGAATGGTACGCATTTCTGTGGATCTCCACCCTCAACATGTGCTCTGTCTAAATCTCCCTGCTATATATGTCTTATTGAATGGTACGCATTTCTGTGGATCTCCACCCCTCAACATGTGCTCTGTCTAAATCTACTGCTATATATGTCTTATTGAATGGTACGCATTTCTGTGGATCTCCACCCCTCAACATGTGCTCTGTCTAAATCTCCTGCTATATATGTCTTATTGAATGGTACGCATTTCTGTGGATCTCCACCCCTCAACATGTGCTCTGTGTAAATCTCCTGCTATATATGTCTTATTGAATGGTACGCATTTCTGTGGATCTCCACCCCTCAACATGTGCTCTGTGTAAATCTCCTGCTATATATGTCTTATTGAATGGTACGCATTTCTGTGGATCTCCACCCCTCAAAAATGTGCTCTGTCAAAATTCCTGCTATATATGTCTATTGAATGGTACGCTTTTTGTGGACCTCCCCCCCTCAACATGTGCTCTGTCTAAATCTCCTGCTATATATGTCTTATTGAATGGTACGCATTTCTGTGGATCTCCACCCCTCAACATGTGCTCTGTCTAAATCTCTGCTATATATGCCCTTATTGAATGGTACGCATTTTGTGGACCTCCACCCCTCAACATGTGCCTCTGTCTAAATCTCCTGCTATATATGTCTTATTGAATGGTACGCATTTCTGTGGATCTCCACCCCTCAACATGTGCTCTGTCAAAAATCTTGCTATATATGTCTTATTGAATGGTACGCATTTCTGTGGTTTCTCCACCCCTAAAACATGTGCTCTGTCTAAATCTCCTGCTATATATGTCTTATTGAATGGTACGCATTTTTGTGGATCTCCACCCCTCAACATTGCTCTTTTCTAAATCTCCTGCTATATATTCTTATTGAATGGTACGCTTTTCTGTGGATCTCCACCCCTCAACATGTGTCTGTCTAAATTCCTGCTATATATGTCTTATTGAATGGTACGCATTTCTGTGGATCTCCACCCTCAACATGTGCTCTGTCTAAATCTCCTGTATATATGTCTTATTGAATGGTACGCATTTCTGGGGATCTCCACCCCTCAACAGTGCTCTGTCTAAATCCCCTGCTATATATGTCTTATTGGAATGGTACGCACTTCTGTGGATCTCCACCCCTCAACATGTGCTCTGTCTTAAAATCCTGCTATTATATTTTTATTGAATGGTACGCATTTCTGTGGATCTCCACCCCCCCAACATGTGCTCTGGTTAAATCTCCTGCTATATATGTCTATTGAATGGTACCCACTTTAGATAAACTTTGTAGTTTGGCTTCAGCTCCTGCTGTGCCGAGGCCTAATTGTCTACCCACTATCACTTTCCAATCTTTCCTTCTGCTCACCAATATCCTCCCCCTCCCCCCACTCCAATTTCACACTGGTAAGAGTGGGCAGGCCCTTGCTATTTAAGCATGCACCCTAGTCAGTCATGACTTTAGTCAGTCTGTGCAATCTCCTTAAGGGTACTATATGCAGCATTAATCCCAAAGCATTGAAAACCAAAGTGAACCAAAGGGAAACCCAAGACCCTTCCAGCTCCTCACTCAAACAGCACCCAATATGCAACCTCTCTCCCACAATTATCACTGCCTGCCTAATCATCAAACTCCTTGTCTCCCCTCAGACATCCGCGTGGGCAATGGATTCCATATCTCCCCTTCAGTCTTACCTCACACCTGACCTCAACTCTTACCCTTTCCACAACATTAAGACCTTTCTCAAAAAACCCACACAACCACTCTTCCTTTATCCCACACCACACCTCACTCACTCTCTACCTGCTTCTCCTCGCTGCCGGGGACATTCTCCCAATCCAGGGCCACCTCAGCGCATCCCCACTGTTTCAGGCATCTTCACAGACCAAAGCAGCACACACTTTAATCAACCACACAAACCTCAAAACCATTCCCCTCACCCCTGCGGGCACAATCCCTTTGCTGGAGCCCTCTGGAATGCACCGTTCTTGGTGTGAAAAGCCCCCCTTTTATCCACGCCCTCTTCATCTCACGCAATCTCACCTTCCTTGGATTAACAGAAACTTGGCTGACACCCACTGCACAACTTCCCCTTTGCTCCCACTTCCCATGGTGGGCTCCAGTTTACCCACCCCCCCTGGCAGTAAACATGGCGGAGGTGTCGGCCTTCTTCTGTCAGATACCTGTTCCTTTCTCTCCATTCCCAGTACTTTCCCTCACCCTCCCCTCCTTCGAGGTGCATTCTGTCCGCATCTACTCCCCCTCCAACCCCAAGTGGCTGTTGTCTACCGACCCGGGCCCTGCCACCACTTCCTTGACCACTTTGCTTCCTGGCTCCTCCACTTTCTTTCCACCGACATCCCCACTATTTTTCATGGGAGATTTTAACATTCCATCGATACACCCCCTCCACTACTAAAAAAACTCTTTTCCACTCTCCTCTTCCTTTGGCCTCTCCCAGTGGACCTCTGGAGCCACTCATAAAGATGGACACACACTGGACCTCATCTTCACCCGCTTTGCCCCCTATCTAACCTCTCAAACTCTCCTCTCCCTATCTCGACCACAACCTGCTCACCTTCTCCTCCATCACCACTCCACCTCCCCCTCCTGCACCAAATTAGTACACCCAGCAGGAACCTACAAAACCTCAACCCTTGCACTCTCTCTGACTTTTCTTGCACCCTCTTCTACCATATCCTCATTTGCTGACCCAGACGCGAAAGCCACCACATTCTACAACAACACAATCACTTCCACTCTTGATGCTGTGCCCCTCTCACACACAACAGAACCCCAAAAGGGAACAGACACCCTGGCACACAGACTCCACCAAACACGAGGCGAGCTTCCAGGAGTTGCCGAAACGCCGCTGGAAGAAAACCCGCTCCACCACTGACTTCACTTCATTAAAGAATCACTGCACACATTTAAATTCCGCACTTACCTCAGGCCCAAACAAGACTATTTCACCACTCTCATATCCTCCCTGTCCAAAACCCAGACAATTTTTTAAACCCCTTCAACACTCTCCTGCGTCCCACCAGCACCCCCTCCCCCATCTCTCCCCTCAGCAGACGATTTTGCAACTCACTTCCATAATAAAATAAATTCATCAGACAAGCTTCACCCTGCAGCCCCCCCAGCCTACCTCTAGTCCTGCAGTGTCCCACAGCCCCCCCTGTTTCTGCTCATGACCTTTTTCCCTCTAACTCGCCTTCACCGGTCACTCCTTTACAAGCTTCCTCTCTACTGTCCAAATCGAACCTCACCACCTGTAGTCTTGACCCCCTGCCATCTCACCTCATCCCTGACCTTAGTGCTGTTATCATCCCAGCCTCACCCATTCTTTTAAATTTTCATTAACCTCTGGCATCTTCCCTTCCTCATTTAAACATGCAACCATCAACCCCATCCTAAAGAACCATCTCTTTACCCCCCCTCATTGTTTCCCAAATATTTGCCCCATCTCATGCTCCATTCGCCCTCTAAACTCCTTGAGCAACACGTTCCATCTTCAACTTTCCTCCCATCTCTCCACCAACCTCTCTCCTTGACCCGCTCCCCAAACGGGCTTCCGTCCCCAACACTCTACTGAAACCGCCCTTAACCAAAGTCACCAAGACCTAGCAACTTTCCAAAAGCCTCACGCCACTACTCTGTGCTTTCCTCCTAGACCTGTCCTCTGCCTTTTACACTGTCGCCATGGGCCCCCCTGCTACAATTCCTCTCCTCCCTTGGCATCACGGACTGGCTCTTTCCTGGATCCCGTACCTCATGATCGGACATTCAGCATTTCTCACTTTAGCCCACCTACTCCGCCCGGCCTCTCTCTGTTGGTGTCCCTCAGGGGTCTGTCCTGGGCCCACTATCTTTTCTAAATTTTCACTCTTGGCCTCGGTCAGCTCATAGCATCACACGGCTTTCAATACCACCTGTATGCTGATGATACCCACTCTACATCTCCGGCCCAGATATCACCTCTCTACTCTCCCGGATCCTGACTGTTGTCCTCCATTTCCTCTTCTTCTCCTCCCGTTCCTAAAACTAAACGTGGAGAAATGAATTCATTATCTTCCCACCGACCCCCTCCATCTCTCCACCCGATCTTTCTATCACTGTTATTTGGGTACACTCTCTCACCAGCACCACAGGTCCGCTGCCTTGGGATAATTTTTTGACTCCCATCTCTCCTTCAAACCGCACATCCAAACCCTCACCTCTGCCTGTCACCTCCACCTAAAAATATTTCCGAATCGCTCATTTCTTAACTCTGAAAGCACAAAAATGTGGTCCATGCCCTCGTCATCTCACGCCTTGACTACTGCAACATCCTCCTTGTGGCCTCCCCGCTAGCACCTCGCTCCCCGCCAACCCATCCTTAACTCTGCTGCCCGTCTGATTCACCTCTCTCCCCGCTACTCCCCTGCCTCTTCCCCTCTGCCGATCCCTTCATG
Source organism: Phyllomedusa bahiana (assembly GCA_025379985.1). Classification (NCBI taxonomy): domain Eukaryota; kingdom Metazoa; phylum Chordata; class Amphibia; order Anura; family Hylidae; genus Phyllomedusa; species Phyllomedusa bahiana. The sequence goes on from JAODAL010004984.1 coordinate 94,924, forward strand.
GCTACCCATTGCCCAGCGCATCCAGTTCAAGCTAGCAACTTTGACCTACAAGGCTCTCCATAACCTCTCCCCTTCATATCTCTCTGCCTTAATCTCTAAATACCTCCCTCACGCAACCTCCGCTCTCACAGGACCTTCTCCTCTGCTCTCCTCTTTTCACCTCCTCACATAACCGTCTCCAAGACTTCTCTCGTGCTTCCCCCCACTTTGGAACTCACTGCCCCAACCCCTCAGGGCTCTCCCCCTCTCCCACCGGCTTCAAACGTAACTGAAAAACCTTTCTCTTTTAGGTTTGCCTATAACCAACATTAACCGTGTCGCACTCCTCCGCCCCACAAACATGTCTGCCCTCACCTCCTGTCTCTTCACCCCTTCCCTGTAGATTGTAAGCCCCGCGGGCCAGGGACCTCTTTCCCTCTGTTTCCAGTTGTTAGTCACTTATTGTCACCCTTTGTAATTTGTTTTTACCAATGTTATTTTGTCCCCCCTGAAATGTACAGCGCCCTGGAATCAAGGGCGCTCCAAAATAAACGATAATAATAATAATAATAATAATACGTCCATTTGTGGGAACGCACTTCCCGGTAGGGCGTATGACTATGTCCAATGTCAGGAAGGGGTTAAAGAAGTTTTCTTATCAAGCAGTATCAAACAGGGCTGGGGAAGAACAGGTGCTGCTAACCTGTGAAACCCAGGAACAAAAGATTGCTGCTGTGAATACTGTGTGTTATGCTGGGCAGTAGATTCAAACCATGGTTAGTCGGATTTGCATACGGTTTTTGGATTTAAAAACTGTCTGTAAACTGACTGTCAGCCTTTTACATTGGCTTAAATAGAAAATGCGTGTAGTAGTTCACATTGCATGGATTTTCCGCCAGACGTTTTTTTTACACCGTCGGCAAAACTTAGAACATGTTCATTCTTCTGCCTGGTTTTTGGGCAGAAGATGTACATGTCTATGGTTGAGGTGTATGGGCGAATCCACAAACTGTGGGCAGAACCATCCCCCTACACCATGTAAAAGACGACAAAATATCCGGACGGTAATTTCACACTGCTGTGTTGATGCAGCCTTAATGTTTGGTTAGAGGCTAGACTGCCTAGGGTTTGTGTTGTGTTTATTATACACTGACCTGTTACTTTAGATTAAAGCTGACTGAGGTCCATTTTAAACCTACTTAAAATGTTTGAGTGAGGTGTATTGATGTGCCAGAATTTGTAAAACCAAGAAGATGACGATCCCAAGAGCTAATGGACCCCGAAGATGTCAAAATACATACTAGAGTGTTGTCATGGGGAAAAAAAGTATTTAGTAAGCCACCAAGTCTGCAAGTTCTCCAACTTCGAAAGATGAGAGAGGCCTGTAATTCACATCATAGGTAGACCTCAACTATGAGAGACAAAATGAGAAAATCACATTGTCCGATTTGAAAATAATTTGTTTGCAAATTATGGTGTGTAAGGATTCACATGAGTTCGGTCACCATCTTGGCTCGGCCTGGGGGACACTCTCGCTCTGGGATCGCCGCTTTGGTAAACGGAACAGCAAGTTGACACAGGGTTCTCTTTAAGTCTGGTCTCCGCCAGACTTTTCAACACAGAAAACATATACGGCAACCAAAATAAATCCTAGGCCGTCCAGCCACTAACGAAACGTACAGAGTCCCTCTCTAGCAGTGGTCTGGGTCTACTACCCAGCCCCACAACCATGTACTCACGCCGTACTATATAGTCCTTGGGCCTGGCTTCTCTCAAGCCTAGGAGGGAAGAAGTCAGGATACTCTCCTGGACAAGGCCTTCACACGTCCTCCATTGACTGTGAGCCACACTCTCCCCCTGGTATACTGAAGACCAGGCTATTTAACAGACCTCTAAGGTGGACCAGCAACTGAGCAACTCTCCTAATTACCGCCTGAGTAATTAATTCCTGGTTACCCTTGCCAAACTGCTGGCCTTCCTCACTGACAGCCAGCAACTTGGTAACCCATACCTTGGAACTCAGCTGCTGCAGAACACTTAGGGCAACATGTATGAACGGGCTTTACGCCTGTTTTCTGGCGTACACTGCGCCTCCCAGCCCGAATCCCGCTGTCGGACGCAGCGTTCGCCACTTTCGGCTGCGGTCCGCATGAAGGGGCGGGCAGTGGGCGGGCAGTGGGCGCGGTGGGGCGCGGTGTAGGCGTTCCGGGGCGGGACACGGCGCGCTCGTATAGTCCGAGGCATGTACCATCGCGGCTCGCCAAATCGCGGCGCTCGGCAGCTCCGACAAGCAGACCAGGTTTTTTTTTTGGTCTAAATCCTCCGGCAGAGGTGAAGTGAAGCAGGATCGGAACATGCGAGGAAGCGGATCGAAGATCGCGACAGAAGTCTCGGCGCTCCGTTCCGACAAGCAGACTTGGTTGAAATGCTCCGGCGGAGGCGAAGTGAAGCAAGAACAGAACATGCGAGGAAGCGGATCGAAGATCGCGACAGAAATCTCGGCGCTCCGCTCCGTGCAGCAGGAGTATGAATAGGAAAAAATCGCCTTTATAAAGGCGGAAAACAGTGTCAGAAGAGAGCTGCACGTAAAAAAATACACATGATAAAAAAAAACATCTCTTTTCCAAACTCTAGAACGGCGCAATATCAACAAATATGATATTGCAAATTGCCGGGAAAGACAGTAATTCAAAATCTGAAACCTATTCTCATTGGTCGGCAGAAAACCCGGCCAATCAGAATCGTAGCGACAGTGAACCATTAAAAGCTATGGGGAAGAATTGACCAATCAAAATCCCCGGCGGGATAATTAAAAAATACAGTAAAAATGCGGAAAAGAGCTGATTGGCTGAGCTAGCGGGGTCTCGGCTAGCTCAGCCAATCAGAATAGGATCGACAAAGTCCCATTCTAGCCTATGGTGAAGTGTAGACCAATCAGTATCCAGGTCGGGATAATTAAAAATACAGTAAAAAGACAGAAAAGATCTTATTGGCTGAGCTAGCGGGGGCTTGGCTATCCCAGCCAATCAGAGCGCGAGCTACTTCTCCCATTATACTCTATGGAGAGATGAGCGCACTCAAATCTCGGCGCTCAGCGCCGCGCGGCATGAAGTATTAATCAACAAATTATATTTATACAGTGTAAAACAATCTCAGATAAAGACCAGAACACTACTTTAAAAATAAAGCATTTAAAAACCCGAACAACGCGTTCATCGCCGAGACCGGCGTACATAGGGAATTGCCAAAAGAGAGAATTGCCGGGAAAAGACAGTAATTTAAATTTGTAAAGCTATTCTCATTGGTCGGCATAAACCAGCCAATCAGAATAGGAGCGACAATGTCCCATTAGATCCTATGGAGGAGAATTGACCAATCAGAATAGGAGCGACAGTGGCCCATTCTATCCTATGGAGAAAAATGGACCAATCATATTCAAAGGCGGGACAGTTCAAAATACAGTAAAAGGCAGAAACGAGCTGATTGTTGAAGCAGCGGGGGCTCGTCCAGCTTAGCCAATCAGAGCGTGAGCTGCTTTCTCATAGAGTTCTATGGGGAATCGAAATTTAAAAGAGGCGCTCGCTCTCCCATTGGTCCAAATTACAGCGCCTCTTTTAAATTTCGATTCCCCATAGAACTCTATGAGAAAGCAGCTCGCGCTCTGATTGGCTAAGCTGGACGAGCCCCCGCTGCTTCAACCAATCAGCTTGTGTCTGCCTTTTTACTGTATTTTGAACTGTCCCGCCTTTGAATATGATTGGTCCATTTTTCTCCAAAGGATATAATGGGCCACTGTCGCTCCTATTCTGATTGGTCAATTCTCCTTCATAGGAACTAATGGGACATTGTCTCTCCTATTCTGATTGGCTGGTTTATGCCGCCCAATGAGAATAGCTTAAACAATTTGAAATACTGTATTTCCCGGCCATTTTCAATATCCTAATTCTTGACTTAGGATATTGGAAAGTGATTTTGTTTTATGTAATTTTTATTTTTAATGTTTCAGCTCTTTTCCTGAGAATGTAGAACGCCTTTATAAAGGCGATTTTGGATTTATACTCCGCACCGACATGTGGAATGATTTCTCGCCGCTCCAGCCTGTCTTGCATCGGAACAGATTTTCGGCGCAGTCCCGCACGGCGCCTAAGTCCCGCACTGCGCCCCACACACTGGCGAGGCGCGGCGGACTTTTCCCCGCATCATGAGGGCACTTCCTCGGACGGCGAATCTTCGGCGCAGCGCCGCACAGCGCCCATGTCCCCGCACTGTGCCCCACGCACTGGCGAGGCGCGGCGGACTTTTCCCCGCATGTATGATCGCACTACCTCCGGCGGCGAATCATAGGCGCAGCGCCGCACGGCGCCTCATTCCCGCACTGCGCCCGACACGCTGGCGAGGCGAGGCGGACTTTATATGATATGTATGAGCGCGGCCCATCCCCGACATAAATCAGGCGCAGATTCCGCCGGGAAACTGGCAGAAAACGGCGCCTCGACCCGGCGAGCTTCATACATGTGGCCCTTAGTGGCGGAGAAATGCGATCTTCTATGGTCGCCTCGCCACAGGTGGAAAATAAATATTTGGTCACTAACAAAAGTTCATCTCAATACTTTGTTATTTATCCTTTGTTGGCAATGACAAACGTTTTGTTTGGGGCTGTTTCTCTGCAAAGGGACCAGGACGACTGATCTGTGTACATGAAAGAATGAATGGGGCCATTTATCGTGAGATTTTGAGTGCAAACCTCCTTCCATCAGTAAGAGCATTGAAGATGAAACATGGCTGGGTTTTTCAGCATGACAATGATCCCAAAGAACATATAACAAAGTATTGAGATGAACTTTTGTTATTGTCCAAATACTTATTTTCCACCATCATTTGCAAATAAATTATTTCCAAAACAGACAATGTGATTTTCTGGATTTGTTTTCTCATTTTGTCGCTCATAGTTGAGGTCTACCTATGATGTCAATTACAGGCCTCACTCATTTTTCTAAGTGGGAGATCTTGCACATTTGGTGGCTGACTGAATACTTTTCCCCCCACTGTATATCTTATGTTAGTCTTAACTGTTGCTTATTTTCTATACAGCTTTTCATGCTTTTAAATGCAAGTTTAGACAAACAGCAGTGAGATCTTAAACATTTCTGAAAGTGCTTTTGTAATGTCTCTTTCTTAGAATATGAATTCTGTCAGTAGATGCAGAATGTTGTTGAACCTGTAGACATTGGGTTCCTTTAAACCATTTGCTGATACAATGGATATTGTTTTTTTAATCCTTCCCCTTTTGCTCAGGATTAGCTTTTGCTTTTCTTTATGTAATGGAACTAAGGGTTGTCTCTTATCCTCCTTTTTATACATCCCAATTAGGAGCCTTTGGCATGTAGAATAATGAATTAATTTAAGGAAATACAGTACCCTCAGCTAAATCTAAACTGGCGTTTTATGCAGATAACCTACTGCTATACCTCACTGCACTACAGTTTAGCATTCTGAACATATTCAAAGTCTTTGACCTATGTGTAGCCCCAAGTAACTTTAAAGTTAATATGCAGAAATCACAAATATCTCATCACTAGGAACTATACTACAAACCTTCTGTTCCTCATTCCCTTTTAAGTGACAGGAACGCTGTATTAAGTATTTAGGGATTATGAGATCTCTCACACTTTTATTTAATTAAATTTCATACCTGTCTTATAGGTAGTTCAGACGGACTTTTCCTCATGCTCAAAACTAATACCTCTCTGCTTTGGGCAGATAATCTGAAGATGGATATCCTACCCTGTCTAATCTATTATTTCCAGGCCGCTGTTTTGTGCATACTGGGGTTGTTTTTTAAACTGATAACTTCCGTAACTATGTCTGTCATCAAGGACAGAAAATTACCCAGGTTTCTTTCTGTGCTACTCACTAAACCTAACCAAGCTGTAGCAGCAGGTCTCCAGGACTTTTCACTATACCACACCAATGCCCTTGGCACATATATAGTTGTTCTTTGTAGCACTCCTGCAAAACAATGGGTGTCCTGCAAAGTTTCTTTCTGACCTCTCCACCTCTCTCCAATCTGTGGCCACTAATCCCCATCAGAGATCTTACCTACTCTCCGCTTCTATACCAATTTTCCGATCTTTCAGCAATTCCCTATATTTTGATACTATTGGAGCTTCACCAGTCCTTCACTTCTCTCTTTTCTTGTACCGTCTGCTTTTTTTCTAGCTAGATTATGTATTTTTTTTCTTTGCCCTTCAACTAGTGTATTTTTTATAATAGGTTCCCTATGCCTTGGAAGTGTGAGGACAGTCCTGCTACTTTATATAAGTGCATTATCTTTGGTCTATTTTTATTATGAAAATTACTTACAAAAAATTGATTTAGGGTGCTTTCACACAGGGCAGTTCTGGTGCAGTTTTAACTGCGGTTCAATTAAACTGCCTTTATTATAAGCAAGCTTCTTTCAGTTGTCTAAATTATTCAGAAAGGTGTTTCAAGTAAGTAATCAATGGCTGTGTTTGACGTCTTGTGGATACAAACACACTAATTGATTACTCACTTTCCAAACAGTTTAGATAGGTAAAAGAAGCTTGCTGGTAATAAGGCAGTTTAATTTAGAACTGAACCAAAACTGCGCTGTGTGAAAGCACCCATAAAGGGATACTGCCATCTGGTTTTTACTGGTCAGCCTGAGTTTATGCTGGGAACAGAGATCTGGCCATGCTTCTTCGGACTATACATTTTTTTGACAAATCCCATTTGACAGCAATTAATGGTGAAGTCCATATTTTCCAATAGGTGTGCAAAAGTGTGTGTTCATTGTGCACAATATGGTGAAACAATGGCTCCTATTGAACACATGACTAAAGCAAAATGTGGTGGTTGGGGCGGCACCTTGTACCAAGCGAGACAGCCCTGACAGCTGCCAAGAGTAGCCATTTTGTCTCCCTTGCCTGTGAGTCCCACCTTGTTAGGTAGTTGGGTTCAGGAATGCTCAACGTTATGGTGCTGAGGGTTCCTGATTTTCATTACATCAAGTATTTTTTGACTAAATTTCACTTAAAGGGTTGTCTCACCATGCTTTTTCATAGAGCCAAAGTCAGCTTCAGACTCACACTTCCAGATTAGGCTGTGGGCAGGTCTACAGTAGTGACTGGCATATCAGCTCTGCTATTTCTAGCTATTCCTGTTACAGTGACATGACTGCTAAAGGTTTATAAACAGCAGTGCACAATGTGACAGAGCTCAAAAGGTTAAAACTTGCCATTAACTTAAATAAACAAGCTTCTGCGCTACTGATAACACTCGGTAAGTAGTGACTCCCCATGGTTGGACAGTGCAGCTTGGAGAAATCAGAGCAGAGAGAGGTGATCGGTAACCTAGAAAAACCCGTGTACACAAGCAGTAGATAATATCTCCATCTCCTAAATAAAGCAAAATCAACAGGAATGTATTTGGTGATAAAACCCATTTAAGTGTAGGAGTACATGGTGTGGATGTCTTTCCCAACCGTTACACAAGATGTTGGCAAACTTGTGTAGCCATTGGCGGGGGGCATGACCATGTATTCCTGCCTTAAATGTGTTTTGCTAGGTCATAACCTATTTTTGTGATCCTTAAGCAAGTGTGACACTATACAACACAGAATATCTTGGCTAACACCATGGCAACAAATAGCAAATTTGCATCCGCTGCTTTTTTTATTTCTAGCCTCAAATTATGGAATCACTTAAAAATGTTTGTATAAATTTCTGTTTCCCAGAAAGTGAAAGCGAGCCAAACTGGTTAAGGCTTGAGTACATTTATTTTAAGATAAGACCCATCTTGTTATACAAGATATTGATATGTCAGCTGCTGCAGATTGAGCTGTTAAGTGATATTCTTGTTGATGCACATGTTTTCCCTATTAATCTAAATGCAAACATTCTAGTTTTGACAAATTCTTGATAAGACCTCGCTTTGAAGGTGCCAGCATCTATCTTCTCTATTTTGTGCTCTGCGTATAGAACATAGTTTAACACTGGCAGCTTCTTCTGAGCTGTAATCCAAGTTCTTGAGTTGTGTTTCATTTGTTTAATTATGTGTCAACTGATTTTGATCCATAATCGGGCCTGTTTTTATGCAAGGATGTAACACATTATAGACCTGACCCCATCTCCTCACAGCTGTAGCTTGCGATTTCCTATGTTTCTTCAAATCTAAACAACGCAAGTTGGAACTTTATAGTAAAGAATCAAAAGTGTTTGAAATATGAATGACGTATTATGTATTGGAGATAACAAAATATTACATTATTTCATGCCTATGGGCTACAAACTGTTAATGCATAGTAACTGAGCGGTTATATGCTGAGTTTACAAGTTTGCAGCCATTAGCATGGCAGTTTTTGCGCTTTTTCTTAGGGACTTTGGTAGAGAAGGAGTTAATTGCCGGTCTTGAGTAGTGCTTTGTGCTCTGAATAGGCTGGTTACCATGGAGGGAGGGAAAGCAGCTTAGGAAAAGGGGCAGCCAGGTCCTTTGTTCCAAACCATTCTGCTCCCTTTCTGTGTACACGCTTCCCCCTTCACACGTAGCCATTCTTTTCACACTCCAAAATCAATGTGGTCGTCTTTTCTCCTTAAAATCTTCAGGTTGATGTCGTCCATCATTTGTTGAAATTACATGATGACCCTCTGCTTAGCTTTCTTTACTAGTTTTCTGGTTGAACTGGATTGGCTTAGAGAGAATTTTTAAATGTAGAGAAATATAGATCTCCTGTCTAGATCACCACCGCCTATAGCAGCACTAAAATAAGTGAAAGTTGTATGTATTTTTTTGGTGTTATTCTTTGTAGTTCTTGGTTGCCTTTTTCTTTTGTGGGAGCGTTGCTTCATGATGGTGCTCAGCAGAAACATAACTGCACTCTACAGCTGCTTAGAACACATCATACCACTAAGTGCCTTGACCGCAACTAGCTTCTGCACTCACACAGTACTCTATATTGTGTTATACACCTGCTTACACCATAAAAAGTACGGCATGCAGCAAAACTAGCATTGCTGAACTGCACAGAGGGGTGTTTGGGGTCTGAGCAGTGGCAGTCAGTACCAACTTATGGTACCTTTCCCTATTTCAAAGTAGCTGCTGAATATAAAAGGCAAAGAGCAGGTGCGAACAAAAAATAACTTTTTTTTAACTCATTAAAGGGGCACTCAGTAGCTAATGGTCACAAAGTATTGCTTGTAAAACTGCAGTATGAATAAAAAACATGTTTTCCTCTTGGCTTCCACATTAGGCTGTGTTTTGTCTGCATGCGGGAACCACAATGTGGGGTGTATTCAGTAAGTTCCTGGGGCTGCAAATACAATCCTAACTGGAGGTACTGAGTTAAAGGGGTGTTCTCACCTTGCTCTTTTAAAAAGCCACAGACAGCTTCAGGGTCACACTTCCTGGTTATGCTGTGAGTGGTTCTATAGTAGTGATTGGCATATCAGCTCAGCTGTTCCCAGCTGATTCTGTTAGACAGACATGAATGCAGGAGGTTTGTACACATCAGTGTACAAGGGCACAGAGCTGTAAAGGGTTAAAGCTTATCAGTAAGTAAAGTAAATGAGCTCCAGTCTTTCAAAATTAGGAACAGACAGAGAGTAATGGTGCTTTCATGCAGAGAGTTTTTTGGTGCGTTTTTTTTCTTTTCCAGAAATGCACAGCATTAATTACTGTGCATTTCTGGAAAAAAAAAAAATAAATGCATCAAAAAACACCAAAAACGCTCCGTGTGAAAGCATCCCAAGTCATTAACTTGACCATTTCTGCGACTTGTTAGAGCAGAGAGAGGTGGCCAGTAACTACTGAAGCTTGTTTGTAAAAGTAGGAGATAAGATCTACTCTTTACTGTGACAGGAGGCAAAAGCTGAAGAGCAATGTATTTGGTAATAGTCATTACTTACCTTTTGCCTACATATTTTAAGCTAATCAATGAAACAGGAAAACTCCTTTACGATGTAGCCCCAAAGATTTGTGCTGTAAGTCATTAGGGCCTGTTGAGTACCATTAGTATATTTTGTATGATGCATCCAGCACTGTTAATTATCTTGGGAATGGAAGCTAAGGCATACGTGTAAACACAGCCTTACATGTAGTTTTGCAGACACCAGCTTTAACCTTCTGCCTGGATGCCATGCTGTCACTTTGATTGCATGAGCAATATCACTGTGCCTAAGTGGTCAGCAGCAGGAGTGTGGCTGTAATAAACAATCAGATTCCTACTGCAACTGCCAGGATCAGAGATAAATCTAAGGGGTTGTCCACGCTGCGTTTCTGGTTCCGATTTTGGATCCGTGTTTGGGTTTGTTTAGGGTCCGACAGATGGATCCAAACACGTATCTAAAAACGTATGTTCACATGGACTCAACACGCTGTGTGAACATACCATAAAGCAGTTTAACACCTTAGATGGCGTGGTCAATAGCAACTGCGGCATCTAAGCTGTGGGGTGGGCTATTGGCAATCCGTAATGTGGGTAGGTTGCTGGCAGTAACTATGGTAGCCAGAAGCCTAATAAAGGCCTGCAGTTCTGCCATCCTTTTAGGCTGTATCTTTCAACAAAATACAACCGAGTCCATAAAAATGTAAAAAGCCATGGATCTCGAAATGTGGTGACACAACCATACATATTTGATACGTTTTTACCAACTTACCGAGTGGAAATATTGTTATTTTAGCGGCAAAAGTAGTAAGCAAAAGACAAATAATGGCAGGATTTGCTGGCAGAATGTTTTCTTCTAAAAATTCATGTTGTGTAATCTAGGTTTAACATTTCGTATCTTTCAGTGTATATTTTATTTTCTAAGATGCATAGGTTTGCATTACATGGGCTGTCTCATCAGAAAAAATCCTGTTTATATGCCCCTTAGGTCGTGTAGGAGGTTTAGAGGAGTGTTCACTGCTCAGGAGTTCTCACTATTAGCCAAAGTACAGGGACTCGACAAACAATGGCTCTCACTATGTCAGACTCGGGTGTACATGTATCATCTAGCTGGCCGTTCATTTCAATAGCTGCAATGTAATATTACATTTGCTCTGCAGTGGGATACATAGCAGCAGCTTCCCTCAGCAACCACAGCTGATCAGTAAAAATTCATGAAGCTGGACCCTCAGCAGTCAGTTTAATCCACTATAGAAGGAATTTTCATGAAATTTCTGGCATAAAAACTTTTCCGGGGTTGTTTAGTTATTAAAAATTATACTAAACTTACTGCAGCTTTCTAACTTGTATAGAAAGTGAGAACACAGAATTATCTAGAACATACTACTAAGGCTCAGTGCACACTGTGTTATTTTGAATGGATAACGGATCCGTTCTGACGCAAGGAAAAACATATGCGTTAACATGTTAATTTACTCATATAGATGCACGGATGTGCAATGTGCATTGACATAGTGTCCGTTTTTACACTTTCCGTCAAATATGCATTTAATTTTAATTTTTAAAGTTGAAAAGAACATATATGTTACAGTATGCTTCTTTTTAAAGTGTGTCAATGGAAAACGTATCCCAGTGTATCTGCCCATGTTGTAAATATTGTAATACATTTGTATCCGTCATAAAATATGTAAACAAAGCTACCGAATCAAATTGCAGGGAAAAACAGGTGACAGTCAATGAAAAAGCTAGTTAAAAAAAAGAAAAAAAACGGATGTCAAATGTCTTCTCCAAATAGTGCATGTTTGGCATACGTTTAATGTGTATGTATATTCTGAAGGAGCACCAGGGCTATGTACTTTTTTTTGTGGTTAATTGGCCTTGAAATCGGCATTGGTGTGTATGTGGCCGATTACATTGTTTAAAGAGAATCTGTCACCAGGTTTATGCTACCCTGTTTGACGACAGCTTAAATTCGTGTTGGAGACCTTAAGGGTATGTTCACACAGCATGTTAGATCCGATTTTGGATCCGTTTTTAGATGCGTGTTTGGATCCGTGTTTTGGACTCTAAAGGGACCCAAACACGCATCTAACAATGTGCAGTGTGTTTTTCATTGTAAACACACATCAGCATTCAGACGAGTGATCGCCAATGCGTGTTTACATGCATCTTTGTGATGCGTCTTTCGGATACGTTCAAAGAATTGAAATGGCAATTCTTGATCCGAAAGACACAGCAGGCGCCCTATTGTAAACTTGAGGGTGCAATCCTGCTGTAGCCAAAACGCATCCAAACACGCACCTGCATCTTGGAAGTGATTAACGCAGTGCTTTTGGATGCGTTTTTCGGATCCAAAATGGATCCAAAAACGGATCCAACACACTGTGTGACCATACCCCAAGGGTATGTTGAGACAATATTTTAGCTGCGCATACCTGTGGGCACCAAAGAACATGTTCGTTTACTCGTAAGTACCCGCCGCCAAGCGCATCCTTTCAATGAGACAACGTCGAGCACTGGCCTGCTGCCGAGTCCTGCCTCCTATGCTTTTGTATTTCTCAGGGCATAAACGCCTCAAAGAATTGACATGTCTATTTTTTACAGCATGCACTGTACGTGCGTAAAAAATACGTGAAATCATTGTTGTCTGCATGATTTTACACTGCACTCAATGAGTGCTGTACCTGAACATCTTTCAATGCGTATATTTACACATACTTCGACGAAAATTACAAAGCAGAATATGTCATGCGGCTTTAGCAAAATCACTGTAAGGGGATGTTCACACGGCATTTTGAATTAGTTTTTCGGATCCGAAAAATGTATTGAAAAGCACCGGGTAAAACGAATCCAAACTGTGCTGCTTGTTTGGATGCGGTTTTGCTGCAGCACAAACACACTCTGTAGTTTTAAATAGGGTATCTGCAGTGTCAAACGGGTCAAGAATTGACACATCAGTTCTTTGAATGGATCCAATAGACTCATCACAAGGACGCATGTAAAACACGCATCGGTGATCACTCGTCTGAAAGTGATGTAAATCACACTGCATATTGTTAGATGCGTGTTTGGGTGCGAAACATGGATCCAATCAGCAGCTAAGAAACGCAGTGTGAACGTCTCCTAACTCAGCAGCAATGTGTGTCGGAGGCAGGGGGAGCCGTGGGGAAAGGCCGCACTTGCAGGGAGTGGAGGGAGGCGAAACTGGATGGGAAATTATTTATAGACCCCCTTGTGGAGTGGGAGAACAGTTGTGCTCAGCAGAGGGAAGTGACATCCCACATGCTCTTTGTTTAGGTGTGAAAGGAGTAATCCGGTTAATGGATGTGGCATGGATTCAGAGAAATGTTTTGGTGCTGGGTGATTACCTGTCATAGTGGCCTTTGGCAGTTAGGGGTTGTGGGGTGGGGGGGGGACTCGTATTGATTATGGAGCCCCCAGTTTATGATGTGCATTCTAGGTTGTTTTGGGGAAGGTGTGACCCTTGCAAAGTGGGGTCACTGGGAGCCGGTAAGAGGATTTCAACTATCTGGGAGGGGGGCTAAGGGTATGTTCACACGGCGTAATTGCAGGGCGCATTTCACCGTATATTTGCGCTTCAATACGCCCAAAATGTGTTCCGCAACTATGGTAATTCATAGCTCTCATACAGAGCTATGAATTACATCCATCTCCCCCGGCATAATGTGCGTGTATTGTACACCGGGAGAGAGAATTGACATGTCACTTCTTTGCGGCACTTACACACCACTAATAATGAAAGTGAGTGGGGCTTCACTGCACTTTAGAAGTACTTCTAAAACACTGGTCGTATTGTGGCACATACAGTACACACCGTGTGAACATACCCTTATAGTGACGGCTGGGAGTAGTACATTGAAGTTGTAATGATTAAATTTACTTAAAAAAGTGTCAGCGGAACTTTGTAGCTCCCATTACCCCAGCCCCGTTTGCGTTTTGGATGATGTTTCGGATGACTGCTGGAGTTGTTTTGGTAATTTAAGTAAAAGATTATATATTGGTATTTTGTTTAATAAAATGGTGGCTGTGGCCAGTTTTATCCAAGCAATCAGTCGTGAGTTTTCTTATGAAGAGATGGAGTAGGAAGGAACCAATGGAAGAGAGTATTCTAGCACTAACTAGGAAAATGGGGGTTGGGGATTTTGGTGAAGTGGGGTTGGGTGGTTTCACATAGTTAACTCACTCTGCAATGCAAAGGGTCAAGCATTGTGTGACTTGTATTCATGAGCTGCTGCTCCCCTCGCTGCTGATTGACACTTTTCTCCCTATATTAAGCATAGGCAGAAAGCTGTCAATCAGTGGCACGTGGGAGATCAGCAGCTCATGAAAAACAAGAACTATAGAGTGTGCACACATCACTGAGAGGACCAGCACTTGGCTCATGCAGCGCAGGTAAACCGATTTTATGAAAACCACCAAGTAAAAGTACGTAATACAGCATTGCAGAATATGTTAGCGCTATATAAGCATCGGAAATATCACATTTGAATTTGTTGCACTATCGCTACGTGAATAGATTATGACTAATAGAGTACTGTATATACCCCAAGCATATGAATAATTTTATGGAGCAAGAACTTTTTATAATTTATACGAATTGCATCATAAGAACCAACAAACAAGCTGTGATGTGTCTGACTCATGTAACTTTCACGTCTTCCAATGCCGTAATATCCTGATTTTTGAAACTCCACCTTTCCCGACCACACTGCAACCTCTCAGATCTGCATTCTCTTTCAAGAGCCACCTGTACACTCACTTGTTCAATGAGTTGTCATAAACCTTGTGATGTCCTTTGTGTACACAGTACATGCAATCCAGCTTTCATGTACTGACACCTAAATTACACGATTAACTTCTAGAGGTTATGTTACTGCTTTGTTCTGGCTTTTATATATTTAAACTATTTGTGGTGTGTGTGTGTATATATATATATATATATATATATATATCTATATATATATATATATATATATATATATATATATATCTATATATAATTATAATTAACATATAGTACAATTGTGGGTTACAGGATTCAGTGACTAATTTGATGATGAAATTGAATTTCCCCATTTTCTCTCCATAGATACAAAGAAGTCAGTAGGGCTGGAAGCTTGAGTTGGTATGTGGCAAGTCACTGCAATAGCCTGACGGGATATCATCCAGGCACAGCAATGCCTCCTTCCAGCCCTCGATAAGCTGCACATGGTCTTGGGAGGAGGGAGCTGCTTTTCTTACCTTGTCCCAGCTGTAGACTTCTCACGGCGGATGCAAGCTTACAATGTGAATCAGACAGACCAGCCACAACAGCCTAGGGTGAGGAGCAGCTTTGGTCTGTCTTTTGTGCTGCGAAATCTCGGAATTAAAGGTAAAAAAGCCAGGCACGATTAAAATGCCATCCAAAGGGAAGTATCTAATCAAGGACAACGAGGACTGGATGATTACACATTCACTTTATGAAAAGTACCAGTGTATAAGCCAGCACTATCCGCTGCTGCTCATCTTACTCTTTGTGGTGGGAACAGCTTGTGTGACTCTGATTATCATCTTCTTCACGACCAACAATGTGAGTAAAGTTTTCTTCCCTTCTCTAAGTTCTTATGGAACAAACCTGAAACCCTTAAGGGAGCACTAATCTGAAAGCCATTCACATGTATGTACGCCTGTACGTGATGAGGTTCTTGGTGCTCTACTGTATTATCACTGTGTGTAAATACTTTGCTTGCACTGACCTTGCATAATTACTAATAGGACAGCTGATTGGGGGGTAATTGACTTGTGTAAACGTAGCTTTACTTTGTTGCTGCAATGTGTTTTGTTTTTTTTCACTTGTTTTTGCTTAAGCAGATCCAGTGGAAAGATAAAAGTAGTTTTATCCCTAGAGCAAAACAGAGTAGTATGGCTTGAGATATAGGCTTTAGCTGTAGCAGGTCAATAGAAAACACTAATGTTATTTCGAAGACTGCTGTGGGTAATTTAGACTTTTATCGAACTTTTCTGTTCCCCAATGAGGTTAGAATTGCACCATGTTCAGTGTTTAGCGCTACCATAAAAAACTGTATTGTACTGTTTAGTCAGTATAAGCTTGCCCGTTTTCCAGTTTATTATTGTTTCTATATATTATCCTGTATAATTTAGTTTCCTTTTGATTTTATTTATTATGTAACTGAACTGTATAAGATCTAAGTTGCAAAATATAATTTAGATCGGATTTCTTTATCTTAAATACGTAACACTATGGAATGTATATCTCCCGGAGGGTACTGTTACTCAGACATAGGAAGTCTTACAGAGAATGCAGCCTGGGAAGAGGTACGTAAGTCTAGATACACACCACGTTTATGGTATACATTTAACGTTTATGCTGGGAAAGCTCTCAATGTAAACACTAAACATATCCATAGAATTAAATGGCCTCACAGAGGCCAAAAGTGTGCTTTCGACTTCTGTTTGGACAGTATACATATGTATACTGCAAAAAAAGTATATGTCCTCCTTTACAACAGGACGTTATGGCTGATGGATGCTGCTTCTTGGCATCCATTTAACCTAAACGGCCTGGTGTGTATGTTAAATGGAGGCCAGAAACTTGGTGTGTACCTAGCCTTGGATCTCCTCTTAAAGGAAGAAACAACCATCTGCATAAAGCTAAAATCCCTAGTTATGTTTCAAGATTCTTCAAAGAAGGTTCAAATAAAAAATTATTATTAAGCTACTGATACCAAATAAAAATTTTTAAAGAATCTTCTACTCTTTCTTTTTCTTCTTCGTCCTAGAACTGCGTCTCTCTGGTATTGTGTTTACCTTCATTCTCTTCTGAACTGGACATACTGCTGCGGCGGTCATGTGCTACTCAATTACCTCAGCATACTCACTGGCTGCAGCAGAGACGTCCAGTTTGGAAAAGAACAGATGGGAATCTGAAGGTCGAGACCCAATTTGAATTGAGACAGTCCTCCTCATCACGCTGTTCACATTTTGACATCATGAGACCAAGACGACACCTTACAATTGATCAACAGTACCTCGCCACTGCTAGGCTTCAAGCAGGATGTTCTCAGAAGGAAGTGGCCACTGAGCTTAGAGTTTCACAGAATGTTATCAGCAGGTTGCAACAGAGACACAGAGAGACTGGAAAGGTCACAGAAAGGCAAAGAAGTGGACATCCTTTTGCCCCATTACACACTGATGACTGCTTCATTGCAAACAATGCACTGCAGAAACAGATGATGAATACCACACAACTCCAGGCCACTCGAAGCTCAGTGGCCACTTCTGTCTGAGAGCATCCTGCTTGCAGCCTCACAATGGCGACGTATTGATGATCAATTGTAAGGTGTTGTCTTGCTCTCATGATGTCAAAATTTGAATAGCATGATGAGGAGGACTGTTTAAATCCCAATTCTAATTGATCCCCATAATTTATTGGGCTATTCAGGGACAAACACCTGTTGTTGCCATTAAGCTCCTTGTTGGAGATCAGCAAGTTCTGCAAAAAGTACTGAAACACTGAACAGTTGGACATGTGCATTACAGAGTTAAAAGAATTAGTTAAAGGGGTTTTCTCAGTACAGGCTTTCACAGACATCTTGTGCTTTCTCTCTTACAGCTTCAAATGTTCACTGAAGAATGGTGACATCATCATTCTGTGTGAGCAGTGGAAGGGAGAGGATGTCACAGCGCTGCAGACCTCCTGCAATGGTCAGTACTCATACCTGCAGAGCTGTGACCTCCTTCCACAAGCTCCTTGTAACCAGAACACCTTTATTGCTGTAAACTGTTAGGCCATGTTCACATGGCTTATTTGGGCACGTATTTTAGCCTGTAATTCGTGGCGCACTGTGCGAATTACGGGCTGAAATACGGCCCAGGCATTACGGTAATTCACAGTTCTCATAGAGAACTATGGATTACGCCGAGCGGAGAGAGAAGTGACATGTCATTTACTAGCAGCGTATACGCGCCGCTAGTAATGATAGTCTATGGGCCGGCGAGGTGCTGCCCCCCGCCCCCGTCCACACGGCATAATTACGGGGCGTAATTACGCCCCGCAATTAAACTGTGTGAACATATTCTTATACATACAGCCTAAACTGGTGAAACAAAGGAGAGAAATGCAAAGAGGGGGAACAGATTGTATAAAGCTGTGTCATATGGGTGTGTTATATCTGACAGATGAAGAATAATTGCTCAGATCCTTCACATAGAGCTGTCACTGGGAGAGAAGCAGAGAGGAGATCAGGCAGCTTTTAATACACAGCCTGCCAGCAGCTAGCAATGAGCTCCGACAGTCAGTTTCAGTTTTACAGAGGTCAGAAGAGTGTGAGCATAGAGAGTGCAGGCAGCCAATCACTGCACAGAGGGCATGTCCCGTCCAGGGTTAGACTACATATCAAGCAACCAATCACAGCAAACTGGGTGCGGCCCGACTCCCAGGCTTCAGATTTAGCTCTAGACATTCATAGATTAGCTCATAGCTGCTATACTAAATGATTTAGGTAATACAAACCAGTTGCAAAAGTGCTTATTTTTACTGTCCTCATCATTACAGATATGATCTTTGTAGCGAGAAAACCTCTTTAATTTAAAAAAAACGTTCAAGAAATTTTGTGTTCATCCTGAAATTTCAACCAAAAGCCAAATATTCCTAATTTTGTGATTGGTGAATGTGACAATGATCTTGTACGCAATGCAGCTGATCTACACAGCTGGGTTTCGTCTGCAATTGACAAGCAATCTTCGTTATTGGCTGTTTATATCATAAGGGTATGTTTACACAGCTTATTCCACCGCATATAGTACGTGCCGCAATATACTGGGTGTTTTGGAACCACGCGCTGATCAGCACGCAATTCCAAAGCACGGGAGGGGGCGACTGGGCACCGGCCCCATAGACATGCATTGTCAGCGGCGTGTATTGTCTATGAGAGTTATGAATTACCGTAATTGTGGCGTGCATTTCGACGTGTATAATGCACAACACACGGCGAATTGCGTACCGAAATTTGCGGCATTTTAAGCCGTGTGAACATACCCTAAGATGCTGCCGCCAATGGCAACCATATCATCTAAGGTGTTTGGTCAGTTCATCCGCATCCTGTGGCAGTAGGTGCCAGTGGGTTTCCATGGCAGTAAGGGGTCTCACAAAAGCCTCTTAGGTCTGTTAGAGGGATCTGACCACTAAGTCATGCTGGGAGCATGGCTTAATAGATTGGCTGCAGTTTCTAGTGCCGTATAAGAAAAAGAAATCAATACAAATAAAGTTTAATAAAATAAAAATCCCAACAAACAATACTTAAGAAAAAAAAAATTATGAATAAAAAATACCATAATAATCATAACAACCTGTAGGCAAAAAGTTAACAGATTATTCAAACCACATTGATTATGACAGAAAAAAGAAAATAAAAAGCAATGGTGAAAGTGTTGTTTTTCTCTATCTCATCCCTTTAGAAATATTTAAATAGGTCAAAATTATCTGTATCCCACAATAATGCCAAGAAACACAAACATCACACAATAGCCACCATACGGCTATGTCAATGGAATAAAAAGTTTTGGCTCTTAGTGCAGCAACACAAAAATGAGTTTATTTAGTGACCAATATTTGTATTCTCTGTATTCTCTTTAGTACTAAGGTAAAAAAAAATTATATAAATTTGATATTATTACAAATTAACAAAAACAGACCCCACCCCTGAAAAAAAAAGTTAACAAATTACGTGTATCCCAAAAATAGTGGCAATAAAAACTATTACATCATGAATTCTTGTTTTTTGTGAGCCATATAGATGGAAAAATTAAACAAATTATAGTTCTTATACAGTGGCTTCCTCCTAAATGTTCAAAAAGGGGTTAACAAGATTTGCTTTGTTTTAAGGGCCTTTTCACACATGGCAGTAATTTTTGCAGTGTTTTTTTAAATAGAGGTGAAACGCCACTTATATAAAAAAAAAAGTGCCAGAAACTTTAATGGCTGAATACACTGTAAATATACAGAGTAATGCAACCAATCATATTGCAGAGTGGTTTTCCTAGTGCGGAAAATTCACAACAGATCCAGTGACAGGTCGGCGATGGAACCATTGACTTGTATAGGGCAAGATAATAAGGCTAGATATCAAACCACGCTATAATCTAAGCGCTCACCTTATGTTGTGCAATTGAACATGGAGGCACAACTCTCCACAATAGATTCCACTAAGGGTAAGGAACGGACTGCTGCCTCACTGTGTGTCTCGTACTGAGAGTCTCCCGCTGGGTTCTCCGTCAGAAAAGAGACGCCAAATTCACGTAGAGTGTAGTTAGACTTTGATTAGAAGGATGGTAATACCAGATGGTAATAACATCAGTCTAAATAAGAACACTAAGAACTTTAGACATAGTTTTATTACAAGATACAGCACTGACCATAGGGTGATTCGCCAAGTTTTATATAAACATTGGCATATTCTCAAAAGTGACCTCTACATGAGCAATGATATCCCCGATAACTCGCCAATTACAGCTGTTACATTAAAAGAGATAGTGGCTCTTAGCAGAATACGGAAAGAGATTAATAATAGCAGCGCCATTAAGGAACAAAGGAATAAAGGTTTAAGTAAAAGTTGTGAGAAAATAAGATGTTCACCATGCCCTATTATAAAACATAGAACCCAGTTTAAATCAACAAAAACAGGACAAGACTTTTATTTGAAATATAATCTCATGTGTGAAGATTCATTTGTAATCTACTTATTGGAATGTCCTTGTAAACTCCAATATGTAGGTCGAACAACTCAAAAACTGAGAGAGAGGATTAATAGTCATAGATATAATATCAAAAACGGCTATCTCTTGCATAGTGTGTCAAGAAACTTTTTTATGAAACATAATTCAGATCCTACTGTACTTAAGGCCACATATATGAAACGGTTTTGGTCTAAAACTCACTTTTTTGCCCTTAGGTTTCTATGGGGAAAAAAGTGAGTTTTAGACCAAAACCGTTTCATACATGTGGCCCTTAGTGTCACAACTATAGGTTTTATCCCAATAGATAAACCAAATAGAATAGAAGCCCTAAATCACAAGGAGATGTTTTTGATATTCCAATTTCAGTCTCTTGCTCTGTCAGGCTTGCTCCGTCAAGCCACAGAATTAATTAGAATGTGAGGTGTTAATCATATATTTTAATATCGAAATCCCTTGTAAAGGCCGATTTTGCCATTTGTAGACATAATATAGCTGGTCATTGCTAGGATGCCAGGATGTCCAGCAACTATTATTTTTATGTTTCTAAATAAATACAAATAGAAGAAAAGTCCGTTGGGACAGCGAATGCAAGGTGGCAAGATGAGATAAAATAAAAAAAACAATTTATTGGTATCCATAGATACAATTAAAAAATCTGAGGCATAGTGAGAGAGAAAAAAGATTGTGCCATGATTAAGGGCACGGAGTGCCAGAAACGCGTCGGCAGGTATGGTGTCTAGGCACAAGCTTTTTTTTCTCTCACTGTGCCTCATAGATTTTTTAATTGTATCTATGGATACCAATAAATTGTTTTTTTTAATTTTATCTCATCTTGCCACCTTGTATTCGCTGTCCCAATGGACTTTTCTTCTATTTGTATTCACCATGCAGCTGGAGCAGGGGACGTGCGACTAAGGTGTGCAGTTTGCTATCCTGAAACACATAGGTGAGCTGACTCCATATTTCTTTTTAAACGTTTTCTAAATAAATAAGATTACATTATATGTCCCCTTAATTAGTTGTTTAATACTGTATTTATTTATTTTTATACAGCATTGATTCCTCGTCTTAGAGGGATTATGCTGCATATATATTTTTTTCAAATTCAAAAACCGGTTTTATTGAAGTATAAAATTATACAATACACACGATATATGTCACAAACTTGATCAAATATAAAGAGAAATGATATACCGCAAAGTATAACTTGGGCATGGGGTTCCGCACACACAGAACATAAATTAACAGCATGAGTAATACAACCTCTGCATAGTAGAGGTGAATGTATGTAGAACCTAACAGTGTCATAAAGTTAGAAAATGTGAATATTCCAAAAGCAAATAATGCTTCCCAGTATCACAACTAAACTTGGATTAAAGAACAGACAGAAGTCTGCCACCAAAACATTAGAAACACATTAAAATAATATATAAAAAAGAGGGAGGCGGGGTAAACACACAACAATTAGTAGAACACAGCGGGCTCATGTCACGTCTGTATTGTGACCTCCAAAGTCCGTGCCACTTTGCTGACAGGGTCATGGGTCATCAAGAAAATCAATCTGTTATGAAAGAGGTATCTCTAAGGCTCCCATTTCCACAAGGCACTAGCTTGAAATAGAGAGATAGCGAGTTATTCTTAAAGGCAGACCAGTAGTAGTACCAAGTTTGAGTAGTTGCTCAGGAGTTTGGGAGATCAGTTCTTCCATTCTCTGTACAAAGCTAATCTAGGCAAACCATACCTCCATAGAAGCGGCTGAAGAGGATTTCCATTTTTGTGGTATGATTGACTTGGCTCCTTTATGTAGATATCTAAGGAGAGATTTTTTTAAAACTACTTGTTGACATGTCAAACATGAAAAGCAAGAGAGCTTCTGGCAAGTTAGGGATCAAGACACCTGTGACCTCTTAAACCACCTCTATAGCCGAGACCCAGAATCCCTTGATCAGAGGGCATCCCCACCAAATATGAAACATGTTACCCTCCTCTTTCCCACATCTCCAGCACAGGTTGGATACCGATGGAAACCATTTGTGTAGAACGGAGGGCACCCTGTACCACCTAGATAGTACTTTGTAGCATGTCTCCTGGTGTTTCGAAGCTATGACTGCCTTGTGAGTCAACTGTAAACATCTTTCCCACTTTAGAGCCGAGAAAGAGAGACCCAGCTTGGTCTAACACTGCCGACAAAAAGAGTGCAGCTGGGAAGATGAGGTGAGAGAGAGCAATTTATAGCTAATTGAGAGGGAGTGGTTCGGACTAGAGGAAGCCAGCATGATTTTCTCAAACACAGTAAGAGATCTGTGCAAATTTAATTTATGTTTTGCTTTGTTAAAAAAGTGAGCCCGTTGAATATGTTGGGAGAAAGTGCGAGCAGATGCTTTGCCCCCCCTAAGAATGTCTTCAGGGGATTTCAAATTCCCTGCTGATAGCACATGAACAAAGTGTAGATGGGCCTCCTTTGTGCCGCCCAAAAATTCCATGGAGGAGGATCCTGGGGGGGACTTCTGAATTATACGTGATCGGCACACAGGGTCCATTGTGGTCGATTAGGCTCAGTGAGCTCTTTTGAGAGTGGAGAATCGCTAAGGTGTGTTTTGTACAAAAACTAGAAGGAAAAAGATACTGAGTAGAGGGAGTCCAGATCCAGAGGAGCACAGTCACAGATGAGGGACAAAGATCCGCCGCTAGCCGAACCCACAACTTCCTGTCTCGGTCGAGGGCCAGTGACAGGAACCGGGCGTGGGCCGAGGCCAATTGGTACAGCCTACAGTCTGGAAGCCCAGCACCACCAGTGTCCTTAGACCTAGTTAGGGTGTCGTATGCAATTCTGGGTCTATGAGTGGAACAGATAAAAGAGGCTTTTCCAGAAAGCAGCAGGGATGGTGATGGAGATTGTCTGAAATAAGTATAAAAATTTTGGAAGAATAGACACCTGAAGGGCATTTATCCTACCAAACCACGAGAGATCTTTTTTGGTCCAAGAATTCAGATATATGATTATTTGATTGAGAAGTGGGAGAAAATTGTCAGGGAAAAGTTTGGAAAGGTCTGCTGCAACATGTATCCCAAGATAAGAGCTACCCCCAGTGGGCCATGTAAACGGGAAGTTCGATTGTAGGAGATGTTGAACCTGGGTAGGGAGACCAACACTGAGCACCTCAGACTTATTTAATCTTTAAAATTTAATTTATTTATTTATTTAATCTTTAAAATGTAATCTTTAAAATTTAATTCATCTTGAAATTAGACCAAATCCCAAATTGTTTATTTACTGCCAGCAGGGTTGGAAGAGAGACATGTGGGTTCGTTAAGTACACCAGCAAATCATCCGTGAAAGCTGTACATTTGTACTCGTGTGCCCCAAAGTTGATCCCCCTAATATCGGAGCCAACAGATTCTCCATTATTAATATATACAGCAGGGAGGATAAAGGGCACCCCTGCCGTGTCCCGTTAGTAATGGGAAATAGCTCAGACAGGGACCTGTTAACTTTGATACGTGCCGAGGGTGATGTGTAGAGAGCGGAGATTTTGGATAAAAAGGTAGGGCCTAAACCAATGTGAGCAAGAATCTGATGGAGAGAAGGCCACGATATTCTATTGAATGCCTTCTCCGTATCGCGTGATAGAACCATAAGAGGGATATTGTGGGATCGGGCATGTTGGATGACATCCCTAGTCTTAAGCGTGTTATCCCTAGCTTTCCTACCTGGGACAAAGCCGCATATATATATTTTTTATGGGACAGTATTTTATTTTCACCATGATATCTCTGTTTGGTAAAGGATATAAATAAGTACATTTGATATATTATTTATGTGTCATCTATGCATTTTAGGATATTTTAATATCATAGGATATAGTGAGGAAAACCCAATATTGCGCATATATTGGAGCATGAAACTGTCAATCAATGAGTTGTTCCGTTTTAATTACGAGTCAGTTGTATGAGATGTTATACCTGAGGAAGTGTCTGTATGAGGATATGACACGCGTTGTTTTTAAAAGAATAAATACATCCTAACTTATTATCTGTGGACCTGCGCCGTGATCACTGGGAAATATTACTTTGGTCCGAAGTGAGACTGAAGGAGCTGTTATCACCATCCTTATTATCGAAGTCCGATTTTGAGACAGATTCAGTGCTGAATGCACCCCCAGAATCGGTGCCCAAATCCACCGTGTGAATGTACCCTATCTCAAGAATGAGCCCTGAAACAGTCACTATGGTAAAACAACCCCTTTACTGAGTGCACTTACTTTTCAGGGTATGTTTTCAGTTCATGATGATTTTTTGACTACTGTTTATGTACACAGGCCTGAGCAGTATGTATAAACCCTGCACATGTTAAACTTTTATTTGGAAGAGGTATGGTATTTTTTGCATTTTTGCTAAATTGCATGGAGGTACATGTGTGTTTCATTGCCAAGAAGAATTTTGACAATGTGCCAGGTGTCTACCTTCTGAAAATATAAGGGTATGGTGTTTAATTATGAGTTTCTGCCAAATGTCTGAAACCCAAGCAGCCAAACAATTAAAGGGAACCTGTCAGGTGTCTATGCTGCCATATCTGAGAGCAGAATGTGATAGAGACAAGCTGAGCTATGTGATACAGTGGAGAAAATAAGTATTTGATACACTGGGATTTTGCAAGTTTACCCACCTACAAAGAATGGAGAGGTCTGTAATTTATATCATAAGTACACTTCAACTGTGAGGAACAGAATCTAAAAAAAATCCAGGAAATCACATTGTATGATTTTTAAATAATTCATTTGCATTTTAATGCATGAAAAGAACTATTTGATCACCTACCAACCAGCAAGAATTCTGGTACTAACAGAACTTAGTTTTTCTTTAAGAATCCGTCCTACAATGCACTCATTACCTGTATTAATTCAACCTTTTTGAACTTGTTACTTGTATAAAAAAACACCTGTGTCCACAATCAATCACACTCCAACCTCTCCACCATGGCCAAGTCCAAAGAGCTGTTTAAAGAAACCAGGTGCAAAATTGTAGACCTACACAAGACTGAGGCTACAGGACAATAGGCAAGCAACTTTGTGAGAAGGCAACAATTGATGGCGCAATTATTAGAAAATGGGAGAAACACTGTGACTGTCAATCTCCCTTGGTTTGGGACAAGATCTCGTCTCGTGGGGTAGTGATGATTATGAGAAAGGTCAGGAATCAGCCCAGAACTACACATGTGGACCTGGTTAATGACCTGAATAGAGCAGGAACCACTGCTTCAAAGATTACCATTAATAACACTCTTTGCCATCATGGATTAAAACCCTACGGGGCACGTAAGTTCCCCCTGCTCATGCCAGCACATGTCCAGACCATTTGAAGTTCACCAATGACCATCTGTATGGTCCAGAGGAGGCATGGAAGAAGGTCATGTGGTCAAATGAGACCAAAATTGAAGTTTTTGGTATTAACTACACTTGTTATGTTTGGAGGAAAAAGGAGGATGAGTACAACCACAATAGCACTGTCCCAGCGGTGAAGCATGGGGTGGAAATATATACTTTCGGGGTGTTTTTCTGCACAGGGGACTGGATGACTACACCATATTGAAGGGAGGATGGATGGGGCCATGTATCGTGAGATTTTGGCCAACAACCTCCTTCCTTCAGTAAGAGTATTGAAGTTGAGTCATGACTGGGTTTTCCAGCAGGACAATGACATGAAACGCACAGCAAAACAACTAAGGAGTGGCTCCGTAAGAAGCATTTCAAGGTCCTGGAGTGACCTAGCCAGTCTCCAGACCTGAACCAATTGAAATCTTTATAGGGAGCTGAAACTCAATGTAGCCCAGCGACAGCCCCGAAACCTGAAAGATCTGGAGAAGATCTGTATGGAGGAGTGGGCCAAAATCCCTGCTGCAGTGTATGAAAACTCAAGAACTACAGGAAATGTCTGACCTCTGTCATTGCAAACAAACTTTCTGTACCAAATATTAAGTTCTGTTTTTCTATTATGTCAAATACTTATTTCATGCAATAAAATGCTAATTACTTATTTTGAAAAATCCTATCTCCACTGTTTCCTATGGGGAGTTTACAGTGAAAAATGCCTCAAGATTTGATGTCAATTATTTTTACGGCCGTAAAAATAAGTGATGTCAATTCTTGACGCAGTTATGCTTGTGAAATACATTTTATGTGAACGAGAATGCGTATTTTACATTATATTCAATGAAGGAAGATTTGAAGCTTGTAGTTTTCCAGTGCGATAAATGTGCTAAAATACCCTAAAAGTAAGGGGGGGAAATAAAGAAAACACCTAACACAATATGTAGGCTCTTCTGTTCATAGAGGTTAAGAGGAGTAATTGGGACACTGTTCAGACTGATTGTTAAAAGGGTTTTCTGACTACAAAGATTAGCTTTCAACGTTAAGGGATGGTTAAATGAAGACTTTTTCTAAATACATTGGTCAATAGACTGTAGTTTAGTAATGAGATAAGATATATTTTATGAGATCTGAGTGCATACAGATTTCTATGGTTATCTGGTTCCCTGACCATAAATTTTGTTATCTATCTGATTAGAACAGAGAGCTTAGAGCAAGGAAGAACATTACACATGGACAGAATGAGCTCTGGAGAAAAGTAATTATCTCTAATAAGGTTACAGATAAGCCAATGTTTTCAGACCTCACAACACAGGTACCTTGTTTTTACTGAAGAGATAACATCTTCTGCCCTTTTCAGTTTTAGAGCTCAGCTACTCGCAGAGACCCTAGATATGCTACTCAATGCTCCAGAAGCACCCATAGCTTGAAGAGACAGAGTGAGTGTAAAACTGCTTGTGACTCAGTGTAACAGCCTAGTGAAAAAAAAAAAAACTTTAACATCTTGGGTTCAAGTTTCTAGAACTGTCCTTCAGTTCATTAAAGGGGTGTCTAGGTCATAGGGGAATTAAAGGAGTATTAACACAAAGTAAAAAGCCCTGCCCTTGCAGGCAATTGGTGCATGAGAATTAGAAGGACGGCATTTGCGGCCATCCTCTCCATTCACTTCTATGGGAGCTCACAAATATAGCCGAGCACGCTCACTCGGCTATATTCAGAACTCCCATAGAGTTCGGTTATGGTAAAACCACGGTCATGGTAAAACCCCTTTAGAAATATGCAAGTGCGGACCAAATAAATAAAAAAAAAACATACTCCCCTTTCTCTACTTGCCTATGCCAGTGCTGGGTCTCCCCAGTCTTCCGTTTACCTTCATTCTCTTCTGAATGGAGAAGTCACTGCTGCAGAGAGTGATTGGATTCAGCAGTCACCTGCCTCTCCCTTACATTATCTTATAGAAGTGAACAGTGATGTAAGCAGAAGCACATGACCGGGAAGCCAATTATCCATTTAGAAGGGAATGAAGATAAACAGAAAACTGGGGAGACCCAGCACTGGAACCAAGATGAGGAGGAAGCAGACTACAGGTTATTGTTTTGTTTGATTGGCCTGCACAAACATGTTATTTAATATGTATATGACCTGGACAACTCCTTCAAGCTAATTACCTATTTGTGACTGGACACTGATGTGATAAGAGAGGAAAGGAATATTGATAGTTGAACCTATATCTATGTGCCTGAGATACTTGGGCTGGAAATACAGGCCCCCCCATCTGCTTCTTCTCCTGGAGAGTATAACAAAGTAGGCCCCATGTCAAAAGTCACATTTTTCATTACTATATATTGTAAAAAGTCTGTTCCTATACCTCTTTTCTACCAGTCCAATATGCCCTTATCTAGAAAAAAAATGGTATAGCCCACATTGCTGTCCAAAGTAATGGGAGAGGATCCATAGAGCGAACACAACGATCGAGGTGGTCCCGTAGATGCTTAGTTGGATTCAAGTCTGGAGAATTAGGGAGACAGGGTGGTACTTAGAGGTCTGGTTATGCTCCTCCAACCAATAACAGACATTTCTAGCCTTGTGATATATCACATTGTCTTGCTGGAAGATTGCATCCGCCCCAGAGAAACAATCAGCAAATATACACTCACCGGCCACTTTATTAGGTACACCATGCTAGTAACGGGTTGGACCCCTTTTTGCCTTCAGAACTGCCTCATTTCTTCGTGGCATAGATTCCACAAGGTGTTGCAACGATGCTCAATTGGTACCAAGGGGCCCAAGAGTGCCAAGAAAATATTCCCCACACCATGACACCACCACCACCAGCCTGAACCGTTGATACAAGGCAGGATGGATCCATGCTTTCATGTTGTTGACGCCAAATTCTGACCCTACCATCCGAATGTCGCAGCAGAAATCGAGACTCATCAGACCAGGCAACGTTTTTCCAATCTTCTACTCTCCAATTTCGATGAGCTTGGGCAAATTGGAGCCTCAGTTTCCTGTTCTTAGCTGAAAGGAGTGGCACCCGGTGTGGTCTTCTGCTGCTGTAGCCCATCTGCCTCAAAGTTCGCCGTACTGTGCGTTCAGAGATGCTCTTCTGCCTACCTTGGTTGTAACGGGTGGCTATTTGAGTCACTGTTGCCTTTCTATCAGCTCGAACCAGTCTGCCCATTCTCCTTTGACCTCTGGCATCAACAAGGCATTTCCGCCCACAGGACTGCCGCTCACTGGATGGTTTTTCTTTTTCGGACCATTCTCTGTAAACCCTAGAGATGGTTGTGCGTGAAAATCCCAGGAGATCAGCAGTTTCTGAAATACTCAGACCAGCCCTTCTGGCACCAACAACCATGCCACGTTCAAAGGCACTCAAATCACCTTTCTTCCCCATACTGATGCTCGGTTTGAACTGCAGGAGATTGTCTTGACCATGTCTACATGCCTAAATGCACTGAGTTGCCGCCATGTGATTGGCTGATTAGAAATTAAGTGTTAACGAGCAGTTGGACAGGTGTACCTAATAAAGTGGCCGGTGAGTGTAGGTGTATGTGATGAGCAATGATGGTTTCATATGCAAGTGTGTTGAGTGGCTTTCATATGAGTGGGTCTAGAGAATGCTATAAAAACCCTCCCCAGAATAAAACGCTGTCACCACCTGCTTGTGTTCTTCCAGCAATAGTCGTAGGTTTTGTTCTATGATGTTTTTCACCTGTCCTGATAACGTTTATCCATTGGATAAAGATCAAGCAGAAAACATGATTAATCAAGGAAGGAAACCATTTGCCAATCCACTGAGGTTTGATTCCTGTACTGCCATGAAAATTGAAGCCTTTTCTGCCAATATAACTTTGCTTGCAGAAATACAGTGAGCATCTGTCTGCTTCAGAGCCCCATATCCACTAGGTTGACTGAACTGTTGTTTTAGACAAACATCTGGTAGCCACCTGGTTCATTTTGGCAGTAGGCTACTTCATTGTAGTGTGTCAGTCTGCCATCCCTCACCTGCATAGCAGACATTAACCCCTCATATCAATAGCACATAGTGCTCCGCAGTTTCCATATCACTTATTTGCAATGATGCCATTTGTGAACTTAGGGGATGTACACACAGAGTTTTTTTTATTTATTATATATATATATATATATATAATTATATATATATTATTACTATATATATATATATATATATATATACACACAGTAGACATCTCACCATTTAAGTGCATCCAAATATAATAGAGAACATACTGCAACATGTCACGATCACAATGCTCATAAAGAAGTTAAAAACACTCATTTCTGGTGGGGATAGAAAAAATTCCCCTATGATATGAGAAATCTTAATTGATAGTAATGCACAGACAACATCAGTTTGATAGAGACAGAAGGAATAGACAATGATCGGGTTGTGGCTTTCTAGAAAATATGAAAGGGTAAATAAGTGATATTACAGAGTCTCTTTTTCCATGAGTTATCTGTCCCAAGGAGACCAAACCGCAGTGAAGGCATCCAGCATATTGTTGAGCAAAGCTATAAGATACTCCGTTCTCCTCACTTCTTTCAATCGTTCTATCAGATCCGCCCTAGCAGGGGGAGATGCCCTCTTTCAATGACTGGCCACCAAACATCTATACAATAGACACTCGGCACCTATCCAAAAGGATACGGATTGCTGCAGCAGATTACTCTTGTCAATACAGCAGCATCTAGTAGTCCACACCTTGAACTTATGAATTTTTTTACAGTTAGACTCCATGGATGATGGATGTATTTGGCATCTATTTAACATATATGCCCCATTATAGCCTTTTGCTAGAATTGCGCCTATTAGACTAACATTTGTAAGTATTTTAAGAAGGGTCGTTGGTAAAGAGTCATGGGCCCGGGTGCAAAACTTCAGCTTGGAGCTCCCCTACTCCCAAACACAGTCTGTGGACCAATACTTTTCAACAACAGGTTCCCTATTTGGCGTGGTGGATGTCTGCGGTATAGCTCGCTGCAGAAAATTATCCTATTAAAAGGAATTGTCCAATAGAATAAAATTCATTTCAAATGGAACCAAAGAAAAACAAGTTTTTTTCCCACATCATCTGTTCCCTTTTTCCCCCACCCTCCCTCAAAAAAAAAATGTTGTGGTGTGAACAGGAAAATAATGCAAATGTGCCTTCTGTTTTATGGGTTTAGTTTTTGTTTACGTTGAACAGTTTAATTGACATTTATCTGTATTCTGTGGGTGTCCGTACAAGGGCCACATTATCACCACTATATAGTAACTAATACCATCATAATATTACTGACCAAACCAGTACACCAAGACCAATAATACCAATAACAACAGTACAAAAAGAACAAATAATACCTCACATACCACTACCATGTAGTGACTAATACCATCATACTCATACTGATCAAATCAATATATCAAGACCAATAATTCCAACAACATCAATATACAAGGACCAAATACACCGCCACATCATGACCACATATCACCACCATAAATGGTTTGAATAATACCATTGTACTGTTACTGAATATAAACCATTACAAGACCACTATTCCCACCATACAGTGACCATATAGAGGTAGCTACTGGTGTACACAGGCTCTGGAGCTGCATAAGTGATTACAGAGCAGTTACATTTAGTGACTCACAGGTGACGTCTTACCTGATTAGTTGTTTTCCTTCCCTTTTCCAAACAGTGAAAGTGTCCCTATCAGATTAATAGGCCGCCATTTGTGCCACCAGTAGGTAGGAACACACTCCATGTAGTAGACAGCTGTCCCAAGTTAGACAGGGGGATAGGAAGATGCTTCTTTTATGTAGGTTATATCTGAAAAATTTGTCAGATAAGCAGGCAGACTCTTCCTATAAAGTAGGTAGAGTCCCCCTTCAGTATTGGGCTCCTTCTAGTAGGTATGGAAGTAGCTAAAGCTCCCTCTAGTAGGTAGTTAGGGCCCTTTATGGTAGTTAAGCAGGTAGATAAGGCCCATTCTAATAGATAGGAAGGTAGATGGGGCCCCTTCTATTGGGTAGGCAGGTAGATAGGGCCCCTTCTGGTAGGTAGGCAGGTAGGTAGGGTGACATATAGAGCAAGTAATAGCAGGTAGGGTGGCATATTGGACCAGTTACAGCAGGTAGGCAGGTATATAGGGCCAGTTACAGTAGGTAGGCAGGTACATAGGGGCAGTTATGATAGGTATCCCCCCATTAAAAAAATTAAATAATACTCACCTTGGCTCTACAGGCTGTTCCCCCACGAACACCTGTCTTCTGGAGTGGGAAGCATGATGTCATCACACCGACCGCTCCGGGATACCGTTCCGGTGTCTACAATGTCCCATGTGCAGTGCATGTTAATTCTGCATATCTTGGTCTATTTTACCCAGCGATAAAGTGTGTTGCTAGGTGGGCCTGTTGGCCGGACGGAAGAATGAACATGCTCAAGGTCTTTTTGAGCGGCCCGCGGGCGAAAAAACCGCCGGGCAGAAAACCCGTGCAGTGGGGACTGCTGCACGGGTTTTCCATAGAGCACAATTGTGCTCATTTTCGGCCGGTTTTTCAGGCGGTCTGAAAAACCGCAAACCGGCCGAAAGCCCGTGCCGTGGGGACATGCACTAAGGGTTTCAAGGAATTGTCCACCTTCTCATAAAAACATACTAGCCGCTCCTGGTTGGCTGCAGTGGTCATGTGCCACTCATTTACATCACAGTTCAAAAGTGAACAGCTTCTGAATGGTGAAGTAAGTAGAGGCATGTGACCACTGCAGCAAAGACATCCCCAGAAGCTGTTAGGATATGTTCACATAGCGTCTTGGATCTGTTTATAGATGCGTGTTTGGATCCGTGTTTCAGACCCTAAACGGACCCAAACACATGTCTAACAATGTGCATTTTAATTTCATTGCTTTCAGTGTAAAACCCGCATTGGCATTCAGACAATACATGTTTTACATGCGTCTTTGTGATGCGTCATTCGGATCTGTGCAAAGAATTGTCATGTCAATTCTTGATCCGTTTGAGGCAGCAGACAACTTATATAAAACTATAGGGTGCGTTCCTGCTGCAGCAAAAACACATCCAAACGCGCACCTGCATTTAGGATGCGATTTTCGCAGCGCTTTTCAATTAGTTTTTTTTGTCCAAAAACGGACCCAACATGGACCCTTAGTATGATTTTCAAAAGAGGTGGAAAATCCATTGAATGTAATTGCTTTCATGCAGTTGTTATCAGCAGTGTCTGCTCATATCTAGGGCTTCAAATAAAACTGAAAGTGAAGAAACATCAGTCAGTTGTAAACAGCAGGCAGGAGTAGTGTGAGTTGTCAGTAGAGGGTAATAACTGTAATAATGATTTCTGGCAGCTCCGTATCCTTGTACATTTTGTGATCAGTCTAGGGTCACGGCACACTTAGCTGTGTTCAAAGTCATGATGATCTAGCACATGTTGCTGAATCTTGCTCTCACTTGCTGTTACTTACTGCATTCTTTTGCCCATATAGGAAATTCTAGCTTTTCATCAAAGCTGTGTAAATTTCTCACTGGAGAGGAATTAATACATTAAATGGGTTTTTCCATCTGGCTGGTATCACAGAGCCTGCCCTTCACAGTCACAGCTTCAGGCTCCCCCTTCCTTTTTAGGCTAAAGGTGGTTCTACATCAGTGACAGACCTTTCAGCTCTGCTATTTGTAACTGAGCCTGTTAAAAGGACATTGGTGATGGATGGGTTTTCGCTCCGTGACCCCGCCATACAGCTGCCGGGTGTTAGGCTATGTTCACACGGCAATTATTGGGACATATCCCCCCCCCTCCGTAATTAGCGCCGTACTGCGCTATATACAGGGCGAGATACGTCCCAATCATTACGGTAATCCACAGTTCTTATAGAGAACTATGGATTACCTCTCCTCTCCCCGCTCGGCGTATTGTGGAGAGAAGTGACATGTTAATTCTTCACGCCGTATTTGCATGTCTATGGGGTTGGTGGGCTGCTGGCCCCCCCGTCCCGCCCCTGCTCCCGAGCACACGGCGTAATACGTCCCCGCAATTACACCGTGTGAACATAGCCTTAGCGTCACCCGCCCACACTGTTTAACTCCTTAGACGCGGGGGCAAAGATGGCCGCGGCGTCCAAATGAATTAAAAACGGTGCTGCGCACCATTCTTCATGGCGATCAGAGTCCCCGCAGCGTAACTGCAGGGATCCGATGCCTGGACATGGCAGTGGGAAGTCTTGTGAAGGCCTCCATTGCTGCCATGTTCTCGTTTGCCCCACTTCCAGCACCAGGCAGGAAGTGGTGAAACCGCCATCTTGGTACAGCCTAATGCATTGTCTATGCAATGCCTTAGGCTGTATTAACAATCATGCCCCCTAGTGGTGAAGCGCCCTAAGGAGACTCAATGTTAAAGTAAAAAAAAATAATAAAGTTTTAAAGTACAAAAAAAGTACTAAAAGTTCAAATCACCCCTCTTTCCCCATTTTACAAAACAATAAAATCATAAACGTTACACATATTTGGTATCGCCGTGTCCGGAAAAGTCCGATCTATAAAAATATAAAAACATTCATCCCGTGCGCTGAACGCTGTAGAAGAAAAAAAATTCCAAACGCCAAAATTACGTTTTTTGGTCATTTCACGTCGCATAAAAATTGGAATAAAAGTGATCAAAAAAGTCGCATGCATTCCAAACTGCTTGCAATAAGTACTCTTCAGCCCGCAAAAAATGCACCCTCACTGATGTCCATAGGTGTTAGTGCAAAAAAGTTATCGGTCGCACAAAATGGCGCTGCAGCAAAAATGTCAAAAATAGAAAATGTTTGGATTTTTTTTAAGGTACCAAAACATCCCAGAAACCCTACATGTTTGGTATTGGCGGATGCGTATCAATCTGTGGAATACAGATAATGCATATTTACCGAAGATTGAACACCGTAAAAAAAGAAAAAAAAACGCAAACATGGCAAAAGTAAGTTTTTTCTTAACATTTTGGCCCACTTGGATTTTTTGCAGTTTCCCAGTATATTCAATAGTACAGTGAATAACACCATTAGAAAGTTCATCTTGTCCCGCAAAATAAAAGCTCTCATAGGTGTATGCAAGTGGAAAAATAAAAAAGTTATGGCTCTGGGAAGGTGAGGAAGACAAAACGAATGTGTCAACAAAAAAAGTCGCAAGGTCCTTAAGGGGTTAAATTTTTTTTGGATGCTGCCACCACAATCATTAGGTTTAGGCCTATTGTCAGCACAGCCAAACTAACTGGTACCTCTCTACTCTGATATTCGTACCAAAGTATTTATTGAATAAAACAGGTTATAGAAATCTCTGCATGGTGATGGTACCAGCAGGTAAGCAATGACCATACAGTACCCCAGAAGTGGATCCCACACCACCAGAAGTACCCTTATAATACAGTCTCTGTACTTGTAATGTCAACTACCAAAATAATGAATGAAATATCATTGCCGGCTAATAAAACACAACACCCTGCAGTCGTTCCATAAATGCTTGGCAAATGTCTTGAGAGCAATTAAGATTCTTTTTCAGTATGTTTTTACTCTGCATATTTTTAAGAAACCTTCTTACAAACTGACATCCATTTGCATCATCTTTTTAATCTGTAAACCAGTCAACTATTGTCATAAGTGATCCAAAAATGATGCTCTAGAAGCAAATAAAGATCTGTCAACATCAATTATGATGCTTTGGTTTGCGTTATATTTTGGTGAATACAGAACATGACTGAGCCTATTCATTTCTACAGAGCTCAAATTAAGGTTAAAATGCATCTCTTATTCAGTTTTATCACATTATATTATTTTTATTTTATTACAGTATCTGTTGAGCTCTGTTGTTGCATACATATTGGTGGCAAGTTCTGTTTTATTGGATTTTATATATTTACATAGAGTTTGTTTTGAAATATGGCTGCATTTATTGTTTTGGTCCATTATTCAATATTAAAGGGGATGTATCGCTTCTTCAATTGGGCTGTTTTCTTGAAGTTTAATGCTCTCACTTCCTGAAATCCAGGGGCGTTTCTTCCCCTCCCAGCTGGGTGTTTCTTAACTGAAGGGGGATGATGTCATCCCCCCTTCAGTTTTCATGCTGGCTCCAATGAGTCCCCCACCCTCCACATATCACTGTCCTCTCCCTATGCAGTGTTATTTTGTAAGAGCTGTTTAAATACAACAGGCCTTCATTCACTCTAAACAGTCTTCTATGAACTCAGCACTGATTTCTCACAGCTGGAGGTTTACTACAGTTGAACCCATCCAGAGCACAGATCTCCCATCATGTTTACATAAGGCAACGATTCACAATTCTGCTGTTTTCTGATTGTAGCAGTAGCTGCAGTGTCAGTGAGGTGCAGTTAGCTGTATAGAGTGAATTTTTGGCTGCCCCTTACATGCAGGAGCATTAAGGCACCGTGGCACAATTCTGCTGTTTTCTGATTATAGAGACAGCTGCAGTGTCAATAGAGTGAAATTGTTGTCGGACCCTAATTCTGAGTGAGAGACAGGAATGCAAACTCCATGAATAGGCCATCCGGAGGGGGGGGGGGCATACAGAATGTAAATGATTAGAGCTCTCAGCTAATGAAATGCAAGGAGGAGGAATCCGACCAACACTGGAGAAGTTTGTTTATAGAAAACGAAGATAAGGGATACAGTGAAAACAAGACAACTTTGCTAATGACATCCAATTGCAAAGTTGCTTGTTTTCACTGTCCCCTTATTCTGAAGGCCATTTGATGAAATGATACAACCTCTTTAAAGTTATATTCCTGTCCTATGAACATTTTTGATAAAAGCTGGCAGTGTCATAAGATAACAAAGGGGAGTAATAGTTACCTTACCAGTGACCTTGTTGCAAAGAGTAGCAGGGGTCCAGAGCAAATCTGGCACAACAGCAGCTATTGATTGCGGACTATTACTCCTTTTGTGTTTTTATTTAGTAAGCAAACCTTTTTAAGAGCATACATTGAGGACTCTGGCACACAAACGTACCAAGAAATAGGTGTACATTGTAATAAGACCCGAGTCTATTTTGGTTAAAAAAACAGATTCATCTAAAGATCACTTTATTTCCTTTGAACAGTTATTTTTTTTATGAATTTTCAAAATGGTACAGTACAGAAATAAAATAAAATATAGCCACCAACAGAGTGACCCAATAAAATATTGATTGGTTAATAGAAGCATAACATCAGCACAAGCTCAAACTACAGAGTAAAGAAGGGAGTTTATCATTAAAAAATACAAGCAGAGAAGGTTAATGGTCACCATAGATAATGGTCTGTTAAGCAGTGGGGCACTTTTATTGTGGTAATTGCACCAAAAATCCTAGCATACATGCTTTACATCACATTTATCATGTGTTTTAGACAGTTTATGAACACTTTTGTGCCTCGTATAACAAAAGGTTCCTGGCCCTGCAAAAGGGCTGTGGCCACCCTGGAAATGGGCATGGCTTACTGTGCGACAAAAAACATTGCCAACATTTTGCCACAGTTAGTAGCATAAAGTAAGCCACTAGTAGAAGGTGTGAACTTGGACTAGACAGTCTAAACATGCACCAGATTTAGGGCATGTTCACACAACGGATTTTGACACTGATCCCAGCGTGGCTTCAGTATAGAATCCGCCTGAGAATCGGTGTCCAATCTGACTGCAACCCTCCTCTTATTGTAACCAATGTAAAATCTGCGCTGTTGTGCACTTGGTTTTTTAGCATGGCTTTATTTTCAGCGCTGAAAAATAATTTGCATGCGGCTCTGCGGATTCTGCGCTGAATCCTCATCTCACATTATAGTATATAGGGGGCTGAAAATCTGTCTCCAAAAATCAGCATCAAATCCATGTCCAAAATTTGCGGATTCCATGCTGATTCAGTGCTGCTAATTGGCATTGTGAACATACTCCTATCAACACTATAATAAATGATGTGCATTTTAAGACTGTCCAGTAAGTTGGCACTGTCTAAGTATTGGACAGTATTAATAAATCTGCCGCATTGTTTTGTAGTGGAAGGAAGAAAGTTTATGACTGTTAATACACATTTAATCTCTTTAGATTGGGAGGGGAGAAAATGTTTTTTTCCTGTCTGGCTATGATTATTTGAGTGGCAAGTAAAATATGGGGTATGATTATACAAGGGTGTGTGATGTCTGTTAAGGTGCCATCAAGCACAGCTAGGGCTGGGGGGAGAATGATCGTAGCAAGTCTAATTTGGGAAATGTCTAGGGAGTCCCACAATAGGGAAATATAAGGACATAGCCACCACATAGATAGTATATTGCCTTGATTGTCACATTTCCACCAACACCACTTTGGGAAATCAGGATGCATAAGGGATACCTGAGATAGATTTTCCTCATAGTCTGTACATGATAAATGCAGCTGGAGTGTTTACCTATGGAAGTAAAACCACAAGACAAGTATCCAATTCCCATTTATCAATAAAGATCTGATTTTTTCCTATGAAACATAAGTGTTGTCTTATTAGACCTACTTGGGAATTTAGTACATGGTCCTGATAAGGCAACCACTTTCCACCACTGATAATGTACATTTATTAAAGGAGAAAAAAGCAAAATCATCAGTGTGGATATGACACAAGGGTGCGAGACGATTTTACAGTTCTTTTTATGTATTTGAAAGTATATAAATGAACTCCTCAGGCCCTTAGTGTCTTACCGTAAGAAATATCAGACATTGTGTAGCAGTTAATGCAGTGGGTGGGCTCGTATATATATGTGTGATGGCTCTTACAGTGACAAGAGATATATGCTTTTCTTAATCTGTACTTCATTCAACACAGCAATTTAACTGCAACAGAATAATTTATAAAGGGCAGAGTGACCTTGCCAAGTTTCCCGATGTGAACCACTTTGGGGGTTTGAACTAAAGTCCATTTTGTTAGAAAAAACCTCTGTGTACCTTCATGTTTCCGGTCATGGAGGGGTAAGTGCAGAATACAACAGTAGCAGGCTTTGGTTGCACAGTCTGCCTAAAGTTTGCTCCTCTGCAAGCAGGTGTCTTGGGTTTCAGTGTTGACTAGCTGCTACCTTTTGCAAACCAAATCAGCCCTGGGTGGCAATAACTGTTCTCTACACATAAGAACTTAAGCAGTCCCCTTCAGTGAAGTGACATTGTCACTAGATACCACTTAACTGTTGATGAAGGAGGTGTGATGGTAGTTATCTCAAGTAATCTCCTTTTTGCCATGGATCATCAGGTAAAGGTGGCCGCACCCTGTTAAACCCAGGTTAACTGTTGAGAATTACTCCTTAGCACTGTCTTTTTTTTGGGTTTACATTACAACTTCCTTTGTCCCTTTGGGGGCCCCATTTTGGGCCATTTTCTTTCAGGTACCCCCTTTGTTACCCTCAACACTGCAGGATTGGCTTAATTGTCCCACCCAAATTTTGGGGAGCGCTTCATTTTTCCCCCTGTGTTGTATGCCAGTCAACCCCTGTGGCAACAGTGTGCAATCTTTTGGTGACAGGCTGCGTAGAAGAGTCCAGGTTGGGTCAGAACAGCTTTTAGCCATGGGCAGCTTTCCCACCATGTTGTTGCTTCACGTTGTCTGGGAGATAGGTGGATAAAGGACAAGGGAAGACAGGACACAGTAAAAATAATAGGGACTGTAGACGTACTGCCCCCTTACATCAGCATTGTGGTTGTCCTCAGAGGGCATTTTAGAGGGTGGCTAGGGTGCCTAGTTAGGGCTGCTAGAGCTGCACCACTGCATGTGAGTTGCTGAACAAAGCAGTATCGACGTGTGTGCCAGAGCTCCAAATCCCCAAATGGGGCTCCACCACGCCTTGACAAGCTCTGGGTGCCCTCTAGGAAAAAATTTCATCCCGCCTTTAGATTTCTGTTCTTGGCTTCAAAGCTGTCGTGGCCCATTAAAGTGGTTTTGGGGGAAATTTTGGCCGTGGGCCTTAGATGCAACATGTTAAAAAGTAGTGGCTTGCCGGCATTACGGTCAATACTTTTGAGACCCCCAGTCCTCCGAATTCTCTCTTAATAAACACTTGTATATCCCATGAAATACCAATTCTGGGGCATCTTTTCTTATGTGCCATTCCTCTGTAATAATTGGGTCTTACAATTCTCTTTTACAATTCTCTTTTCCAATTACATGTGTCTACACAGTCAGAAGTGGTCAGAGCGACTGGATGGTTTAGTGGGTCAATGTATTCAAAAAATTTCCAAACACAGGGGACAAATTTTTAAACAAGGTAATAAAGATGCATTAGAAATTTTTTTGGGGGGAAAGCAAGGTATACAAACAAAGTCCCGGGGACTTAAAGGATGGGGGGTACGGGACTACATCATTATACTGCAGCTTAATGTTGCTGTGAAACTGATTTGTATGTATTGCAAACATTGTTTAATGCCTCAGGAAATGCTGAATAATACAAACGCCCGAATTTGGGTGAAATGTTACAAGCAAAAAGTGCACCCCCTTTAGTGTTTTGTGAGGCCATTTACATGAATTTATATTGTGTATAAAGATTTAATTGCAGTTTTGTAGCAACTGTGTTTGTGTTTTGGCAACTCTGCAGTTGTATTCCTTACGTCAGCAGGTTTTTGTAGGAAGGCCTTCCCCCACCTAATCCCCTTTGTCCCACAAGCTGTTATATTGCTCGATATTTAACATATACATCAAAACTAAATTTGGCAATTTTCATAGCATGGTGTATGAAACATGCATTGAAACCTTTTTAAATTGAAAGTTTTTACAGTTCATACCTAACCACACACGGGCTTAAAAAGGGCCGTATTTGGGTCGAAATTTACTGCTGAAGTGCCCAATTACGCCGAAAAGGGCCCCATTCATTACGGAATTCACAGTTTTAAGAGACTATGGTACGCTCCCCCCGGGCGGGGAAAAAATTCACACGCATTTCTAGGGCGATACGCCCCAGCATTGATTGTCGGGGCCCCGGCAAAGACCGGCCCCCCGCCACTGCCCCGCCCCCCCCCCGTCCACCAAGAAATTGCGGGGCAAATTTACCCCCTGCAAAAAACCCCTTAACATAGCCTAAGGCTTGTTACACGCAAAAAAAAACGCCCGTTTTTCAGCGTTTTTCGTTTTCTAAAAACCTGAAAAAGACTGAAATCATCCCCATGGGCTTCTATTGAAACCCCCCTGCTGTTAACTGAGCTTTTTTTTTTCTGCTGGTTTTTTTCACGGGTCGTATTTTGAAACATGCTAAAAAAAACCCGGGCCCCGGGCAAAAAAAATTTACTAAGGGTCTATGGAAAGCCG
This sequence comes from Phyllomedusa bahiana, assembly GCA_025379985.1. Taxonomy (NCBI): domain Eukaryota; kingdom Metazoa; phylum Chordata; class Amphibia; order Anura; family Hylidae; genus Phyllomedusa; species Phyllomedusa bahiana. The sequence continues at coordinate 136,216 of JAODAL010004984.1, forward strand.
GAACTTTTTTTTGGCGTTTTTCCCGCGACTTTTTTTTGGGCCGCGGATTTTTCAATAAAAACCCCCCCGGGAGACCCAAGCCCCACCTATAGGGTGTAACAAAGGTTAATCCTTATCAAACTGCATAAAAGGGTTTGATAAGCCCTTTTTTTTCTTTTTGAAAATCCAAATACCTCTTGGTCGAAAAACGTTTTTTGCGAAATTTCATTTTTTTCGCTAAAAACACTTTTTTTAAACAGATTTTGGCGTCGAATCGGGTTTTTTCAGATTTTGATGCAAAACCCCTCCTTTTCTAAACATTTTTTGGGGTCTATAAATTACCTTGAGATGAAAATGTTTTTTTCGGTTTGGCGCCAAATACTTTTTTTTAGGTTTTGGTGCCAGAAACCTTTTTTTTTTTTCTTTTTTTTTGGCACAAAAAATAATTTTTTTTTAAGTTTTTGGCGCAAAATAACGCTGTTTCCCGCTGATGCAAAAAATCCTTTTTTTTTCGATTTTGCGAAAAAATCCTTTTTTTTTTTACTTTTTTTTGACACAAAAATAATTTTTTTTCAGTTTTTTGCCCCAAAACGTTTTTCTCCCCCTTGACCAAAAAATTTTTTTTTTTTTACGGATTTTGCCCAAAAAAAATTTTTTTTTTCGTTTTTTGACACAAAAAAATTTTTTTTACAGATTTTGGCGCAAATAACGTTATCCCTCTGACCCAAAAAATATTTTTTTTTTAGGGATTTTGCCGCAAAATCCTTTTTTTTTACTTTTTTTTGGCATAAAATAATTTTTTTTACAGATTTTAGCGCCAATAACGTTACTCCCTTTTACCTAAAAATACTTTTTTTATATTTTGGCGAAAAAAATAAGTTTTTTGACACAAAATAATTTTTTTTATGATTTTGGAACTAATAACATTATCTCGCTTTTGACCCAAAAAAATAGTTTTTTACCATTTTGGCGCAAAAATACGTTTTTTACGGTTTTTTTTTGGCATAAAAAAATTTTTTTTACAGTTTTTAGCGCCAAAAACTTTATTTTTCCCTCGACGCTAAAAATACATTTTTTTACGGATTTTGGCAAAAATACTTTTTTTTAAAAGTTTTTGACACTAAAAAAATTTTTTTTACGAGGGGCCGTAATACGTTTTACTCGCTTCTGCGCCAAAAATACTTTTTTTTACGTTTTTTTGGGAAAAAAACCGTTTTTTTAAAATTTTTTTTTTGGCACAAAATAATTTTTTTTTACAATTTAGCGCCAAAAACGTTATCTCGCCTTGACGTAAAAAAACTTTTTTTAAAAGGGTTTTTTGCGCAAAATATTTTTTTTTTTACGTTTTTTGACATAAATAAATTTTTTACGATTTTGCCGCTAATAACGTTATCTGCTTTGACGCCAAAAATACTTTTTTTTACGCATTTTGGCGAAAAATCAGTTTTTTAAACTTTTTTTTTGGCACTAAAATAATTTTTTTTACAGATTTTAGCGCCAATAACCGTTATTCGCCTCTGACGCTAAAAATACGTTTTTTTACGGATTTTGGCGCAAAAAAAATGTTTTTTTACTTTTTTTGACACAAAATCATTTTTTACGATTTTGGCTTTAATAACGTTATCTCCTTCTGAGAAAAAAATAGTTTTTTACGTTTTTGGGCCCAAAAAACATTTACTTTTTTTGGCACTAAAATAAATTTTTTTTAAGATTTTGGGCGCTAAAACTTTATCTCGTTTCGACGGCAAACCTTTTTTTAGCATTTTGGCCAAAAATCCTTTTTTTTACTTTTTTTGGACACTAAAATAATTTTTTTTTACTGATTGGCGCCAAAACGTTATCTCGTTTCGGGACCCCAAAAAATTTAAATTTTTTTTGGATTTTGGCGCAAAACCCTTTTTTTATGCTTTTTGGGGAAAAAAACCGTTCTTTACATTTTTTGGCGCAAATAAAGTGATCTACTTTTGACGCAAATAAAACTTTTTTTTAGGGATTTTTTGGCCCCAGAATCCGTTTTGACGGGGTTTGGGGCTTAGTTCAATACTTTAAAAATTTTTTGGCGCTAAAAACAACCCCCCCGCTTGGGACACAAAAATATATTTTTTTTTTAGGTTTGGGGGCGCAAAAAAGCGTTTTTTTTGAATTTTGGGCCTAAAATCCTTTGTTTACAGCTTTGATGCTAAAACGTTTTTTGCGTAGGAAAGATAATTGGGTTTTTTGTGGATTTTGGTGCAAGAACTGGGGCAAAATTTAATAAAGCAGAGCACAAACAGAGCCACAAAGGCAATGGCTCACAATGGCTACATGATCTAAAGGGAAAGGGCTACTTAACATGTTAACTCCCCTGAGGGGGTTTGTTACATCCAAAGGCTTAATTTTTACATACATTTTAAAAGCGAGCAAAGACGCTTCAAAAAAACGCTCCAAAAAAAATCAGTTTCATGAAAATTTTTTTTTAATTCGTTTTAGGTCATTTTTTTTTCCCGCAGTGTAGACTAGCCTTATGACACCTGGCCCATGCCACGTACAATCCAATTGTTTCTGTAGAATCGGAAAAAAAGAAGAGGAAATAAGTAAACTTTTATGAGTATATAATGAATATTACTTGCTGAAAAAAAGAAATCATCTAAAAAGAACAAAAAAACCCCAAAACAAATGGTATCAGTGGGGTTTCAAAAGTATTTCTACCCCTAATGTTCCTCACTTTTTTAGTTCCTACCACAAACTTTCCCTTTTGTTGCATTATCACAAAAAATATATTTTAAATGTAAAGAAATGTTAAAATGCCATTTTTGCAAATTAAAAAACTGAAAAGTGTGGCGTGTGTGTGTTTGTATGATATATATATATATATATATATAATATATATATATATACAGCCCACTGTACCCTAATATCCCTAAATAAAGTTCAGTGTGACCAATTGTCTTTGTAATTCTCCAAATTTTTAAATAGAGTACATCTTATGTATTTTATTCTCAATATAACTACAGTTATTTTGTGAAGGCCTCAGAGGCTTGCAAGAGAACATTGGTGAACAACATCATCCTGAAAATCAAGGAACACGTCAGATAGCTCAGTGATAAAGTTGTGGCAAAGTGTATTGCTGCATTAGCTTTAAAGAAAATCTCATGAACATCTCATGAAGCACTGTTCACTCCATTATCCGTAAATGAAAGGAGTATGGCATAACTGCTAACTTACCAAGACATGGCTGTCCATCTAAACTGACAGCCCATACAAGAAGAGCACTAAGAGTAGCAGCCAAAAGGCCCAGAGTCAATCTAGAGGAACTTCAAAGATCCACAACTCAGGTGGGGGAATCTGTCCACAGGACAACTATTAGTTGTGTACTCCACAAATCTGGCGTCTATGGGAGAGTGGCGAGAAGAAAGCCTTTTTGAAAGCAAGCCATTCAGTTAGTAAAGATCTAAATAGAGGACACTGCAAGCATGTGGAAGAAGGTGCTCTGCTCAGATGAGACAGAAATTGAACTTTTTGGCCTTAATGCCAAACACTGGATATGGAGGAACGCCAATATTGCACATCACCCTGATCACACCATCCACACCGTGAAGCATGGTAGTGGCAGCCTTATGCTGTGGGGATGCTTATCTTCAGCAGGGACTAGAAAGCTGGTCAGAGTTGATGGAAAGACGGATGGAGCCACATACAAGGCAATCCTGGGGGAAAACCTGTAAGGCTATGTCTACATGGCAACTGTGAAATACCGTCTGAAATTTTCTATTGCTGTCTATGGTCACTTGTTACAGTCAGATTTCTAAATACTAAATCCACTTAAAAATCATATGAAAAACCTGTGAAGACATGACCTTAAAGGGTGCAAGAGATTTGAGACTGGGTATAGGTTCCTCCACTAAGACAACAACCCTAACATACAGCCAAAGCTACAATGGAATTTTTTAAATCAAAGCATATTCATGTGTTAAAATGGTCACAGTCCAAACCTAAATCCCATTGAGAATCTGTGGCATGACTTAAATATTTCTGTTCACAAACATTCACCAACCAATCTGACTGAGCTAGAACTATTTTTCAAAGAAGAATGGACAAAAATTCCAGCCTCTAGATGTGCAAAGCTGGTAGAGACACACCCCAAAAGACTGCAGCTAATTTTGGCCCTAGTTTTTTAATTTGCAAAAATTTGTAAAAACAAATTTTCTTTACACCTCACAAATACTTTGTCTTGCTCTATCACATAAAATATCAATAAAATACATATAAGTTTGTGGCTGTAATGTTTTAAAAATGAGGAACTGTTCAAGGGGTATGAATAGTTTTGCAACTTAGTGTACATCTGGATACAGCTTACTGTACATCTGCCTTCGTAAATGATAACACTAGAGAAATAGTAGTCACCTAATCTTTTTTTTTCTTTTTTTTTTTACCCCTTTGCTGTTAGGATTGTTCCTATACTAAGCGCTACATGCAGCAGTACCCACCCCTAGCTGAACTTCCTAGGCCTGTGGAGAACTCCAATTTGCTTAATTTGTGCAAGCAGAGGGGTGGGAACTTTGCATGAAAAGGGATTAAAGGAAAAAAAGAAAAACACCAGATACTTTTATTCTGAGACCTAAAACCTGGCACCATATTAGGGGGCCAGTTTGATCTTTCCTATGTACCCCTTCCCCTATGTGCAGCTTCTGATCTTTTAATAAGGCTTCAGGGCTGTACAGAGTTCAACCTTCTTGTCATTGTTCAGTGAATCATATGTAGAAAGAGGTTACAGTTTTATGGCAGCCTTTATTAGACTACGTCCACATGGCAAAGCGTAAAATACTTGACGTATTCTAATCAGAATCTGATCAGTATTTTACACTAGGTTTTCATTTTCTGCACCAGTTTTTGTCCTGGTGGTTTTTTTTTTGTTTTTTTGTTTTTTTGCGGTTTTTGGATTTTGGGCGTCCCATTCAATTGAACAGTACTATAATCCAATGTTTTTAAGTGAAATATGGCAGATTATAGAACATATTCCAAGTTTTTTTAGGCAGTTTTCAGGTTTGAAATCCAACCTCAGAATATCCGAGCTGTGTAGACTACAGCTCGGATTTTCTATTGAGGTGTGTGGGGATGATTTACTGTCAAAATTTTGCGGATTCTAAATGCCGGATCTGCTTAAAAATCCAATAGTAAATCCCTGTCGTATAGACATAGTCTTATGTTTCCTAAAATACTGACAGAGAGACTGTAGGTAATTAAATACTAAGACAGCCTAAGGGTAAGATGCCACTTGAACATTACCCTATGTTGGACTTATGTATCTGAATAGCTGGTAGTCGTTATGTAGATGTCTACTGCAGAGTAGTTGTCACTAGTGTTGAGCGATTTTTTTCGCCAAAGTTGAAATCGGGACGGGGTTTATGGTGATCGAACTTTCCAGATCATGCGATAATTAAGGTTGAAATCTGTGCATCATCTATTAAGATCGCGCCTTTTTCGGCGCTTCCTGTAAATTTTGGCGGCCAGCAAATCAGATTACAGAATAGAGCAGGGTGAGATGTGTGTGCGACGTCATGACTGGGATGTGAGTGCAATTGATGGAAAAATCACATGACCTCGTTGTTACATAGAACAAGCTTTTCCTGTCAGCCTCATGTCCTTCTCAGCGTCTTATAGTGATTAGGACGTTCGTTCTGCCTGTGGCCAAAACACTCAGCCGAAATTAGTCTATTTCTGCACAGAGAAACCTCTACTATTAGCTGTGATCCTCTTCCAATTTAGTTAGATTAGGATTTGAAGATTTTATGTAGTTATCTAGAGAATTTTAAGCATCATCTACCGCTGTAAATTCGCACAGGCGGTGGGAGCGAGGGGAGGGGGGGTCCGCGGGCCGAACACAGACAACACTATCTTAAAAGGAACACTGGATAAAGTTCCACCAAACTTAGTGTAGACATTGTAGTGAAAAATCTTTATTATTAACAGTTTTGCTATTGAAATATTTCTGGATATTGGGCAGCTGAACTATATTGGATAAACAGTCATTCTAGTCAGTAACTGCAGGTCTCTTTGTTAGCTGGCAAAACTCCACTTTTATTATCATATACATTTCAGATAGGTGATCAATTTTACCCTTTCACCTGTGACTGTTGATATATCCACCTGCACTTAACTAACACAATCCAGCAATCTTGTAGTCAGCACATGGAGGTTTTGTTTTGTTGCCAAAATACAGTGTAACGTACGAAAACATCACAGTTACTTGTATTTTTTACTTAGCGCACTCCAGCACTGTTCATTGGACGCAGCATACTACGTAAATTCATTAAACAGCAAATCTATAATATTCACCACAGGAGAATTGAAAGGTGCAAACAACCGTTTATTATATCCAAAAACATAACAGTTACGTGTTTTGTTTGACTTTTGCGCACTCCAGCACTGTCATTACGCAGAAAAAAAAAAAAAAAAAAAAAAAAAAAACAAAAAAAAAAAAACATCAACTTAAATACTTAAAACAGCAATTCTATATTCACCACAGTGAATTGAAAGTGCAAAAAATACCGTTTATTATATCAAACATAACAGTTACGTGTTTTTTGACTTTTGCGCACCCAGCACTGTTTTCATTGACGTCAGCATCTACGTAATCTTAAAACAGCAATTCTATATTCATCCACAGTGAATTGAAAGTGCAAAAAAAATACCGTTTATTATATCAAAACATAACAGTTAACGTGTTTTTTTGACGTTTTGCGCACCCGCACTGTTCATTGACGCAGCATCTATGTAAATCTAAAGAACAGCAATTCTATATTCACACCACAGGTGAATTGACAGGTGCAAAAAATACCGATTATATATACCACACAACATAACAGATACTGTATTTTAGACTTTTGGCCAGTCCAGATTTTGTTGATAACAACCTTTTGCAGTTAAATTTTGAATCCAGCAATTTGTTTTTGATTAGAGGATTTGAGAATAGCTAGAAGTTGCCGTCTTTTTAATAAGAACTTTCCAAAACTAATTCCATAACTCTTCTCAAATTTTTTATATTTCTAACATGGAGCGAAATGCAGGTGAAAGCGAGCAAAGAGGGGGGTAGCACATGGAGGTAGCGTACAGAGAAGGTGCACCTTCCAGTGCTGGCGACACACGCATGCCAGCGATCGTAAAAGAAGGGGGTTGCAGGACCGTCAGGCCTGGTCATCGCTGGTCAGGCCCGTGAATCTAAGTAACGAACATCGAATCGCAATCTGTCCTTCAGGGTTAATGCACCTGCATCTAGCAGTCTTACCTCCTCAGTCCTCGCAGTCACGGCACACAAATGACGTCATCAGCATCAATCAGTATCAGTCCAACATGAAGCAGCCCAAATGTCAACCTCGTGTACCCACCACGTGTGATAATCCATTGTCTGAAGACCTCTTTGATGACACAATGCGGTGGGGTCAGAAGCATATTAAAAAGATCAAGAGGCCAAAAAAGATATTTTCTCTGCTCTGACGCCCAGTTACTGATGCCATCCAAGAGGTGAAGGAAGCGGTCAATCGCAAAATCCCCGGCGGTCGGCAAACGCCTTGCAGTGCCCCTTCTTGTAGCCGCAGCTTCTGAATGCAGAAAGTCCATGGACGACCCAGTCACCTGTGTTGATGATGATGACGACATTCGGATCCATCCTGGTCTTTTTTCCGCAAATAAGCTTGCGAGCTGCTTCAACAGTGGGACGAGGAGGAAGACGATGGGTGTAGTGTCAATACGGGTCCCTGGCCACAAAAAGGGAGAGGGTCGGTCGCAGAAGTCCTCTGATATGATACCGCCCAGCCACGGTCATCGCAAACCCCGCTCCTCGCTTATCAGCCGTCAAAAGGTCCAGACCCTCTCAGCCTGGCCTTCTTTTGAGCAAGCCTCTATCACCAGCGATGCATATGCCGCCTTTGCCGTTAAACGCATAAAGTAGAGGCAAAAACTTAAGTGTTACCATCCACCCAACAATGTCTAGTCACATGCAGCGAATGCATGAGTTTGAAATGGAGGAACACTTGGCCAAAAAAGCCAGACCGAACGCCGGGCCTCCAACCACTGTACACTACACCCTCTGTCTCCGCCCTCCTCCTCCTCCGCCACCCACCAAGCGTTCCTCCCTGCCCATGTCTCTCTAGAGTCATGATCAGGGTACAGCCACCGCTTCAGCTCCAACCGTCGCCCGAGTACTACCAGCACCACCAGAGACCCATCCTACCCCTTCTCCTTTCTCATTTTGAACGACCTGCACCTCCGTACAGCGGCCAAGTCTAGCACCAGCCTTCTGTCCTTCCATGTTTGGTAGCAGAAGAAACACTTTAACCCAAACCATCCCAAAGCCAAAAGCCAGAATGTCGGCATTCGGCAGGCTTTGGGCCTTGTAAATGTTGCCTTTTCCCGTTGGTGGACACAGATGGTGCCGCCACGTCATGGCCCATCGCTTGCCCCAATACCAGATGCAGAAGCAGGCATTTTCTTTTGCCAGAAAAGCCTCCCTGCACCTGCAGCCACGGTCATCTAAAATTTCAAGCGCAGTTGTCTGCCATCTGTGTCCGAAAAGTCCATCTCACCAAACCGACACAAGTGTAATTATAAGCACGCCAAGCCCGCTATATCTCTGTGACAGCTCACTGGGTGAGCTGGGTGGATTTCACAGGGGTGACGGTGGCTCTCAAGTCTCGGCGCGCATCGCTCTTTCAAACCGCAGGGATGGTGCAGGCTCTTTCCCCCCAAGGTCCTCTGGTGGCATCACGTGCCCAGAGACACCAGGCCCGTGTTGAAATTAATCTGCATTGGAGACCGTCCCACACACAGGATCAAGGATCGTGTGACGGCTCTAAGCAACGAGACCGAGCGCTGGCTCTGGGTGACAGAAACCCATTGTGCCCAGCAAGAGATGGTGTGCGATAACGGGCGAAATCTGCTGCCGCCTTAGATCGGAGGCTGGACACATATCCCTTGCTGGCACAGTCCAATAACCATGTGCGTCCAGAAATTTCTAAAGAGCTACCCTTATGGACTGCCTGCGAAGAAGGCTCTCGTCAGAGTTTCGTCACTTCCGCCGATCGCTACACCTGCTTTCGTCCGCCTGGCTTCGTTGCGCGTCGCTCGGGGCCTCCCCGTCAACCGTCCATTGTTGACAATTGCAACACGCTGGAATTCCCACCCTCCACAACACCCAGCGATTGTGGCAGCAGCGCAATGCCATTACGCATTAACGAAGTGACACATGGCCTGACAAGCACGGTAACGGACCTCGGGGGTTGAACCACCGAGAGTGGAGGCAGGTGAAAGAGCTCTGCACCATCCTTGCCAGTTTTGAAGAAGCCACCAAAATGGTCAGGTGCGGACAATGCCCTTGTCAGCATGAGCATAGTTGTGATCTTAGTTTCTGGGACGATCGTTGGAACACAATCTGAAACCACAGTCCTCGCCAGCGACTGAGGAGGGAGACGAAAAGATCGGACACGGAGGCCCCCGCTCTTTTCTCTCCGTCAAAACCACAAGGCCCCGACAGTTTCACAATTTCATCGGTCTTCATTAGGCATGGTTCGGGGTCCAGAGCTAGAGTGCAAGGTGGCGCATCAGCTCTCATTGGTGCATCATCTCAGGCAAGTCAGGCTGTGTTGAAGCTGTGCCGGAGGCAGCGGAGGAGAGAGGAGAGGTATTACCTAGACACCGATGTACCGACGACCCTGCCTTGGAAAGAGGTTTGGCGCGAATTTTGAGGCGGAGGAGGAAGAAGAGGAAGATCATTTGCAAGTGCCCCTCCGCCCCCAGAGGCTTGGGAAACCCAGGCTCCATCTCTCACATGAGTGCTGGTATGCTCCATAACCTCCAACATGATCCTCCATTAAGGCATCAAAATGAACAACCGTTTACTGTGGTGGCCACCCTCACAGGATCCCCGGAACAAAACAAAAATCAGCACTTTCCTTCCCCCACCCAAATAGAGAGTAAAAATGCAGGAAATGGAGAACCATTCAGATTGATCAACTGGAGACATCTGTTGCGTCTGCTTCACGTATCCCCAAATGATCCACGGTGGAACAACATCAGCGACGTGAACAAAGTAAAGTGCCAAGTAGCGTAGCGGCAGCAGCAGGACAAGGTGGCAGAAGCCTAATGGGTGACCTCTGGCAATCTTTGTTTAACCACCTCACCAACGCATTCAATGCAGGGAACACAACCAACACACAGAGATCAGCTTAAGATCATGGTGCACGACTAATCTGCGTCTCAAACACCCGATGTTTTTGCATGTGTTCCAGACCCCATAGACCTTCTGGTACCAAAATTGGACGAATGGGCCCGAGCTGCTCGTCACGCCAAAAGGTGTTGTCCTGCCCAGCAGCCAACGTACATATCTTGAGCGGCACCTTCCAGCACAGCTTGGAGGAGTCATACAGACAAACGCATACCGGCTTTTCCACAGATAATGTGGATCGTTTGACTTTCATCAAGATGAATCAGGCATGATCCTGATTATGTTGTGGCCCCAATGCCATTGGTCCACACGATAGTTGCCATCCTACATCACATTCTTTTCAAAACAGAAATTCCTCTTGATAACTTTTTTTAAATGACATTTCTTACTGCAATTTTTAATTCACTTTTCCCAACAGTTCAGTTTTGCTGGTTTTGCGTGAGGAACTGTAAAAGACAGCAAGGTTTACATGACAACACCGTATCCATTTACTCACTTTAACTTAAGAAGTTTTCCGCATTGGTCAATGAGGTTTTTAGGTCTTGTTGCTGGCGAGTTACAGCTATAGATTATGGCCTTTGGAACAGAAATGTGGCAATCAAAGTGCATTCTCCCTCTCAATTTTTAATAGTGTCCTGAGAATTCATATTTATTAATTTTTGGGGTCATGTAGCTGTGAGATACAGCAATAAACAATGGTCCTTTGTAACAGAAATGTGGGCTCTAATTGCATTTCTCCCTCACAATTGTTTAACAGTGGCGAAAGTCAATATTTAAATAATTTTTTGGGTCATGCTGCTTTGAAAAGCAGCACTACTCCATGTCCTATTATAAAAAAAATGTTGTTTCTAACCAGACATTTGTTTCTTCAGCAATTGACCAAAGTGGCTCAAGGGGTCATGCTTTAATTTTTTGGGGCATTTTGGCTGTACAAGCAGCTATACTACAGTCCTATACTAAAAAATGTTGTTTCAAACCGTACATTTGTTACTTCACGAATTGTCCAGAGTGGCTCAATGGTGATGGTGCAGTCAGCAAACAGGAATAGGTAGGACCCAGTTAATGGACACGTATTGCAAAATGGCATAGTTTTTGCAAGATCTTTACATACTATCAATCGCCTGTATTGAGACAACCCTTTAAAACAATGAAAAAAAGAAGAAACAAAGACATGTTGGGTATTCAACCATGTTAAAAATGTTTTTTCTAGAATTAAAGTACTAATAAAAAACTTGCATGTACAAAATAGCTGTTAAAAAAATTCCTCTGAATTGTACAAGGGGTACAGGGAAAATTGACCCAAAGAGGTTTTTTCAAGGACATGGGTATGGAGCAGGGCAGAAACAAAGTACAGAGACCATTTTCCTCCCACGTTGAGTAAAATGAGAAAAAGAATGCCAAGATAAAGGGGCACCCGGGTGTAACAGGAGCGTAACCACCATATTTTCCCAAATGAAGCTCAATTGGGCCACACTCAACGGAGGGGGAAGCGCACCCGGTATTGACTTGTACAGAGGAGGCTGGAGTTCTCACACTTCCCTTCCGCACTCCCGCTTTTAGCACGCAGTTTTTTGTTTCTGCGTCATCAGGGGATTTTAACCCGCGTGTTAATAGATGACGACGCCCCCTGGCTTTCAAACCCCCACTGTAAACCCGGGGCCCTGGGTCATGCTGTGGCCCCCGGACAGGTATAGTCCAAAGTCCAGTAACTAAAAGGTGGTTTTAAAACCCTTTTTCCCGGGACTTTTTTTAAAAGTGGGGGGCATCAGGTTTTGGGGCTCATGCGTGGGCCCCGGACAGGATAGTCAATGTCCAGTAAACTAAAAAGGTGGGTTAAAAAACCCTTTTTTTTTCCCGGGACTTTTTTAAAAGTGGGGGTCCTGCAGGGTTTGGGGGTCAGCTGTGGCCCGGGCAGGATAGTCAATGTCCGTAAAAATAAAATGGGGGTTGAAAACCCTTTTTTTCCGGGGATTTTTAAATGTGGGGGGCAGCAGTTTGGGGGTCAGGGTGTGGGCCCCGGGAAAGGTATATCCCCAATTTTCCCGTAATAAAATGGGGGTTGAAAGACTCCTTTTTCCGCACTTTTTAAATGTGGGGTCATCAGGTTTTGGGGGTCACTGTGGCCCGGACAGGGAAGTCAAAATTTCCCTAAAATAAAATGGTGGGGGAAAGACCCTTTTTTCCGGCAAATTTTTTAAAGTGGGGGTCATGCGGTTTGGGGGCCCTGCGTGGCCCAGGACAGGTATAGTCAATGCCCCGTAAAAATAAAAAGGGGGTTAAAGACTCCTTTTTTCCGGGACTTTTTAAATGTGGGGGTCATGCAGGTTTGGGGTCCGTGGGCCCCAAAAGGGATAGCAATGTCCTGAAACAAAATGGGGTTGAAAACCCTTTTTTTCCGGACTTTTTTAAAAGTGGGGGTCATGCTTTGGGCCGTTCCCCGACAGGATATCAATGTCCATTAAAAAAATGGGGTTAAAACTCCTTTTTGGGACTTTTTAAATTTTGGGGGAGCAGGTTTGGGGTCAGCGGGCCCCGGGCAGGGATAGTAAATGGCCAGGGAAAACTAAAATGGTTGTTGAAAGACTTTTTTTTTTCCGGCCTTTTTTTGTGGTATGGGTTTGGGGCTCATGCTTGGCCCCGCGTAATCATGTCCAAAAACAAATGGGGGAAAACCCTTTTTTCCCCCACTTTTTAAAATGGGGTCTGCAGGTTTCCAGCTGTGGCCCAGACAGGTAACAATTCCTAACTAAAATGGTGGTTGAAAAACTCCTTTTTTTCCGGATTTTTA